>VDFB02085017.1:0-123787 GCA_007258455.2 Sequoia sempervirens | reverse complement strand
AAAAACACAAAAGAAAAGTCGATGACTACCAAGTTGTTTTACAACATAATTATAACCAAGCTGCCTTTGAATAACAACTCAAACTTACAATATACTTGACCCTTTCCTTGCAATTTATAACCCCTTAACTTGGGGAGGGGATTTCAAGACATATTTAGGAAGACCTTTCTTCCTTATTTGAACACTTGTCCAAGAGACACCATTATCTAGTTCCTTCAAGTGTGTAGAGAGGAGGGAATCCTCCTCAATGCCTCAACCAAAGACACCTTGTGTGATGAGAAGTAAGGTCTAACATGAGATTTCACAAACATCTTAGAATCCATAAATTGATCAAGAGAAAGTCTCCCCCATAGCCCTTTTCCAAGGCAATGGGAAACAAAGTAGAAGTCTAAGCTAGAACATAACACAAAGTCCTAACCAATGATGTAGCCTGAACTACATCCACCCTAGGAGATGCCACCTTAGGAGGTGCCACTAAGGTTGTATCAAGGTCCACATATGGGGGGGTATTCTCACCCTTTAGAGAGTTTGAACCAACAAAAACATCCACATTCAAATGATGAGAGAGGGAATTCCTCCACAAAGTAGTAGAGCCCACATTCCTACAACGAGATTGAGAACATTTAGAAGCAAGATGTCCCTAGTGAAACATTATTTGCAATGAACTGGTAGGCTCTTATAATCAAGCAACTGAATCCAATGTCATCCTCAACCATCAACATAATATCCCCATGAAGTACTTTATAAATATCAATGTCCATCAAGATATGGGAAAAGGTAGTGTGGTCAATGTTGGAAGTGGTATAATCCACCTTCAAAAAATGACCAATAGTGTTGCCAATATCCTTAAAGCAATAAACTATGTAGTTATCTTGAGTGAATTTTTTTCTTTTTTGTAGTGATGACCGAATATAATGGAAAACCTAGACTCTCTATAATAGAAACCCATTTCTATCTATCCAAAACCTATATTCCAACATTATTAGTGTTGAAAATATAATAAGAAAAAATTGAATGGATTGTGAAAATCAATAGAGAGTTCAAGATTATAACATAGTCAATAACATCGTGATCATCATTCTCTTTCATTTAACAATATATACCTAAATTATAACATAAAAATAAAAATATTTTAAATAATGTGAAGACTTCCTTGTTTGCCACTAGGACCTTTGTTAGTTGTAATAAGCTATCTTTCTTCTATACCAATAGACAAGTAGGAACATGCTTTCTATAGTTTACTCACCTTAAAAGGATTAGTAATGAGCTTTATTCTCCATTTTCTTGAAGGTTTTTGGTTCACATGCCATACAAATATTTTGATATATATTTTAAGATGATAACCACATTCTCTTTAAATACCTCAATTATGGGGCCCTCATTGAGGGGAATATGAGTAATCAAACAAGTAATGTGGTTGCTATGAAGTAGTTGAGCTTGTTGCATGACCATCAATTTAAGAAACTCAATATCTTTCATATCCTAAGCTCTTAGGTGTGGAGGTAGAAGTGGACATAGGTGCATGAGAAGATTGTTTAGAACATAATAATTGTAATAAATTATTATTTTATATGATTTTTTAACCGATATTAGGTTATTTGTAATGGATCTAATCTCAAACCTAATAGAGGTTTTTACTTTTAACTAACTAAAGATTTTTTAACTGCAAGAACAATTTTATGTATGAATTTCATGTTTTGGGTGTGTAAGGGTTCACAAGGAGTCAAAATAAGGATTGAGGGGGAGGAAGGGGTGGAGAAGAGGAAAGAGTAATAGAGCGGTAGGGTGAGAGGGTGTTAACAAACACCATATTGTTTATCTTTTTTTGGGCCTAGTTCTTCAAATTTTTCAATTTTTTTTTCATGTAGGAGAGAGGGAGGTATGGTTGTTAGAGATCCATTCAACATGTTGTTACATGAGTTAGAGTGGTAAGTGTTAAAGAAAAGGGACTTTGTAGAACCCTAGACTTAAGGATTATGGACTAATAGTTTAGGGCCTTCTCCTTTAGAGCCACCTAACAAAAAGGAAGATTTATCTTTAACCATGAAAACATATTGAACAAAAGAGTGGCTTGAACCCAAGTGTAGAAAACCCCCAAAAAAAAATCTTACAAGAAAAGTAAAGCATTAAACCTTAAATCCTTGAAAATAGTATGTCGTTTGCCTCTTCTTATATTTAGTCTCATTTCATTACCCTCTAAACTTGACTTGATGTTCATTGTTCTTCTAATAAAGAAGTTGACCCTAAGACAAACCACAATGAAAAATGTTGCACACATATAATCAACAACACTAAGGTTTTCTTTTTTGGATTGATAACATGATATTTTTAGCCTATAATGAGCCAAGTGAGGCCACAAAGCATGATTGTTTCTCACTTTGCGTTAGAATCACAGTTCTAAAAGTTCTTGATTATTGTTGTTTCAAATTTTATTTAATAACTTATTTATCATTAGTATCAAAATTTGCAAGTTAGATTCAACCATGATTTTGTCATTATGTTGGTGAGCTAGAGAGAATCCTTCCCAAATACTTTTTGAGTTGATCTCTATATTCTAACCGAAGCCAAATTTAGGATGACCAACAATATTTATAAATGTCCACTTGAACATGCTTCAATTATATTCCTTCATAAGTGCCACATGTTAATTTTGACCCAGATGGATCCAAACCTTTCAAGGGAATATAAGAATTTTCATTTAAAAAATCTCATAATTGGGAGTATCTAGTGATAATTTCAAGGAAGCACACATTTTAGAAGCTTTCTAAATAAGGATTAATCTTTTTCTTTGTTTTGTAATTATTAAAATAGAACTCAAATATTTTAAAAAATTAAGACCTTATTAACCATGTGTCCATGATTCAATTGACATGAGATAGAAGAAATCCATGATCACTATCCTAGCGTGAATATTTGCATAGATTGTATAAGTATAAAATGTCCATCAAACATATAAAATATCCTATTGAGTTGAGAAATAATTACAAAGAAGTTAGCATTCTCTGTATTCTATTTGAATACTAGAAATAATGAGCATATATGTGAAACCTTCACAAGATTGTAAGAGAATAGCCAACAAGAGCTATCTACTTGTGATAACATGACCATGATAAAGTTGACCTTCTTGGATGTGTGTTCCATATTACCAATCATAACACTAATGGTCTTATGATCATGATATCACAATTCCAATCTATTGTGCATTCCAGACAAGGAAATTGTTACATACAAATTCATTTTATTATATTAAATAAAGATTGAATTTAAAAACTAAAAATAAATTTTAGGGCTTTTATTTCTCATAGATATAATAATAATTATAGGGCCTTCATTTCTCATAAATTTTAATCAATGAGGATTGATTAGTTGGGTCATATAAAACCCATATATCAATCCCACACCTACGTGTAAAAGATGAAAATTGACTCTAACAAAAGAAAAGCTAAATTTCTGTGAGAGTAATGCATTACACTAGGATGAATCAATAGTTTTAAGTTTACATAAACCTGTATTGATTATCCCTTTCTAAGAATTTGATTTTAAGTATAAGAATAAAAGTAACTAACAAAAACATTCAAAGGAAGCAAACTGGTGAAGAAATCTACTAATAGAAAAATAACTACAACTTTTTAACAATAGAAATAAAAAGTGTAGATTACAGAGAACTTGGGGTTGAAATTTGGAAGTCTCTGCCTCAAACATCAATGTATCATGTGAATGTGTGCATGTTCCATTGTCGTCCATACAAACAAAATGTTAAAAATTCTTAGAAAACATGAAAACTCAACTCTATTATTCACCTATCCTACAAAATCAGAAATGAAAAACACACCAACAAATACTATAAAATGAAATATATATAAATAAACTAGATTTAATGAATAATGGAAAAAATTTACAAATAAGAAAACACTTTCAAATCATAATTAGATTGAGTTGCTTTATTGTATATTTTTATTAATTCATTTGATATTACCTTTCATAATATCATATATTTTATTCATATATAAACATAATTATATGATATTATCTTTTATATTTAAATGATATTATATAATCTTTATAAATAATATTATCATTTATATTAATAAGAAACATATTAGAAGGTTAATTATCAAATTAGAATGATTTGCATTATATATTTTATTAATTGATTTGATATTATCTTTTATGATATCATATAATTTTATTCATATAATTATATTTAAAAGAAAATTATTTTTATTATTAAATGATTTACTTTTAAACATAATTACATGATATTATCTTTTTTATTTAATTGATTTGATGAAGGAACACAAAGACCACTGAGAGGGGGGGTGAATTAGTGGGCTACAAATTTTAACTTTCTAAGCAATATGCCAATAAACACTGGAAGCATAAACTAGGAGAAAAAGAAAGGTAACTAAACCAAACACACACAATGCATCCCACAACACAAGATATACAAGGAAAAACCCAAGATGGGAAAAAACCTCGGTAAGAATAGCTGCTAGAGACTACTGCTCTAATCCAACGTCACAGTAAAAATGCTTTCTGTTACAATTTATGGGCATCAACCCAAGGGAACACCAATTCCAAGTTTATGAGCACTATCTCAAAGGAGCTTCTACCCCTAATTTGAGCACCCACTTAGATGAATATACAATGAGAGATTTCATATTACAATTTGAATATCATGTTACAAATGAAATTTTATAACTCAAACAAATTTCTGCACTTGAAATACTTTTGTTAACTTGCTATCCTCAAATAACTTCCAGTCTTCAATCATTAACTAACTTTGCAAGTATTCTAGATTGCCTCTTTTTTGTTTTCTTTCAGCCTCACAAAAAACTCTATGAACTCCTCTACATTCATACAATAAGTCTTTTCAAAAACTTATCACATACTTTCACACACTTCTGTAGAAATTAAACATTTAGCACTCATAAATGCATACTTTGTTTTTACAGAGTTATCTTCTCTCTTTCTCTCCACTCGTACCCTTTCTCTCTTCACTCCACACACACTTTGATCAACCAACAGTAATGAACAACTTCCTTTTGTTATATATTCCTCCTGTAGAACAAATAAATTTCGTAGCCCTCACTAAACAAATATTTCTACAACTTTTAGTTAGTAACATTCTGACATTCCTGTAGCAATCTTTCTGAGGATTTCTGATATTCCTGTAGCAACTTTCTATAGAACATTAAAAACTGAAATCTTATTCTCTTCTAGTTAATCCATCTGCAAGTATTTAATGCTCTTCTTGAGCAACTAAATGATTCAATGCTATTGTGTATATTTAGATTGGCTTCCATTGATTAAAAAAGCCTCCTTATTTTTTAATCAAAACAACAATGAGATTCTTGTAGCATCGATTTGCCTAGTTCAACTACAACTTATAAATCTGATCTCAATATCTAATCTGTAATAAATAGATATCTTATCTAGAGAATCTCCTTCAACTGAACAGACTCAACAAGAGGTAACTTAGACAAAAAGATTAAAAAAACTTTTCATCTCACGCTGCTACAGAAAGAAACTTCACCTCCAAGCAAAGAATCAACGATAAAATCTGATTTTATTCGAACCATGCCATTACATCTTAAAATCAAGGAAATAAGATTTTAAAAATCAAAAATCTGACATGCATCGATCAAAGATAACTGCCTTGCTGAATGGAGGAGTCAACTTAGGGTTAAACTACCATACCTTCTATTGAAGCAAAAAAAACTTTTCGTGCAACCCTCAAATTTGCACGTTATCCTTTTGTTGTCATAACATTTGAGCAATGACAAAAGTAAATCCGATCT
Organism: Sequoia sempervirens; assembly: GCA_007258455.2. Lineage (NCBI taxonomy): Eukaryota > Viridiplantae > Streptophyta > Pinopsida > Cupressales > Cupressaceae > Sequoia > Sequoia sempervirens. The sequence goes on along the minus strand of VDFB02085017.1, from coordinate 117,986 downwards.
CTTGTAGCCGCACACAACAAAACCATGTGCATACAAAACCCTAACAAATAAAAAAATGAGTTAATCGGCTAAAACTACACATATTCACCAAGTCATCATTATACCACACATTTTTTGCCACGTGTATGCCATGTCAGTATACTCTAATTAGTCCAACTTGCAAAGTTGTCTTTTTGCATATTTAAATATTGACCATCGTTGACTTTGATTTGAGTTGTTGAGGTTTTGTCGCAGTGAAGTTCCTATTGCATGAAATGCACACCGCTATTGCTGCAAACTGTGATGTTTTTGTAGCATAAATTTATTGTCACTGCGAACTTCATGTAGCTATGCTTTTTCTTGTAGCTACATACAATGGTTTGTATACCATGAGTTGACATCAATGGCAATCTAATGACAATTAACAAACTCAATGCCAACAATCTCCCCCTTTGGCATTGATGTCAACCAATCGATTGCTACGCTTTCAACTAAAGTTTCTCCCCTTCATCCAAATAAACTTCTCCATCCACATACAAACATCTCCCCCTTTGAAAACAATGGCAAAGGGTGGAATAAAGGTCACTCTTAGATTGGATACCATTGTGCTTGCATAACTTCCAAAGTATCTTCTCCCCCTGTATCACAAAACTGAAAAGACATTTGACTGAACACATCACTTTCAAATTATCTCCTCCTTCCATGACCATAACAAGATTCAAATCTGCACTAACCAATAATCTTCACCACAAAGAAACATGGAAGGATCAACAATAATCATGGACAACAGAAACTATTGTTAGAGATAGCAAGTGTATAGATGTATGATTTGAGCAGCAACCATCTCTCCTTGAAGAACCAACTCTCCTTGAACTTCAAACTTGACACTTCTACCCCCTTGGAGTAGAACAAACTCAGGGATGTAAGATGAAATATAATAAGCTCCCCCTGAAACATAAACTTCCTTATCTAACGAAGTGTTAGAAGAGGGAGACACAACTCCCAATATCATTCTCAAATACTCAAATGTCTCTTTGGGCAATGGTTTGGTAAGGATATTAGCTATTTTCTCACCAGTAGTCACATATTCAAGTTGAACTTCTTTTTCACTCACTTTTTCTCTCAAGAAATGGTACTTAATAGCTATGTGCTTGGTTCTTGAGTGCATAACTGGATTTTTAGAGATATTGATTGCACTAGAATTATCACACATAATGGAAATAGGTTCTGAATATTCTACCTGGATATATTTTAGTGTTTGTTTCATCCAGAGAACTTGAGAGCAACATAAGGCAACAACTATGTATTCTACTCCAACTGTAGATAACGAGATAGATTCTTGCTTTTTACTGTGCCAAGAGACCAATCTACCACCAAGGAAGAAAGAACCTCCACTCGTGCTTTTCTTGTCATCTATGCACCCAACCCAATCTACATTTGTGTAATCTTGCAATGTGAAGTCATCATGTTTAGCATACCATAAACCATAGTGTTAAAAAAGCGCAAGACAACTGAGAGGGGGGGTGAATCAGTTGTCACACAAATTCAAATTCAAAACTTCAACACTTATCAATCCCACAACCACACTATTATGTTATTAAGTATGAACATGAAATGAAGATAATAGAAAGTAAAATCAACACAATGAATGCCATATTTTTTATGTGGAAAACCTAATGAGGGAAAAACCATGATGAGGATTAACTCACAATATAAAGAGATTATAAAACTGAATACAGAGGCTCATTGCCAAGGGCTCACTGCCCAGAAGAGGACTCACTTTCCAAATACAAAGGCTCACTACCTACAGAAAGGACTCACTGTCCAACAGAGAGGCTCACTGCCTATAGATACAAAAAAGAACAAAAGATCTACCACAACAATAAACACACATCTGCAACCTTGATCAAAAGATTGCAGAAACCTTTAGCTCACTGCCTTCAGGAATCTAACACAATGAAGTATTGCTGCCTCAACTCACTTTCACACACTTTTGCTTTTTATTTGTGGCTTACTTCGTCACTTTGCATCACTATCACATTCTTCACAATTTGACTTGCATTTATATCGTCTTCAACCTTAGAAAATTTCTCCAAGGTTGGCCACATAAACTTCATTTCATAAATTCAAATTAGGTCAGCAACTCAACATTACCGTGGTGGAGAAGAATGAGAGTGGACCAATAAAAATACTTAACCAAGACCAAAAATAATGTCTCGGATCAACCACATGCTTCTCCGATTAATTTTAATTCTTCGAATGAAGTGTAAACACTAGGTCAGCCAAACCTAATGAAAACACAAATGAGCATTGATGTACACGCTCCCCAATAAGAAGATAACACACAAACGATGCAAAACACTTCATTATGCATGAGAACACATCTCATATTCCTTCAGACACATCTGCAACAAGTGCAACAATCTTCAAACACCAAACTCTTCCATCAGTCCATCCAGACTGTGCAGACACATACAACAACTCAAAAACATGACTTTCGGATCACCAAACCACACACATCTTTGCCAAAACCAAGAGAACACCAATATAAGACATATTCTAGATCTGCAAGATCTGAAATAGAACAGCGAAGGACTACGGAGTAGAAACATTTCTCCCAATCCACATAAGACCAATTCTACCAGAACAGTTCACACACCGATGAACGTAACTTTCACATCCCATCAAACCACAAACTTCAACTTAGGAGATATCATCACTAGATCACCATTAGAAAAACCTTCAGATCCACACAAGCATAGGATCCACACAGGAGAAACGTGGAGCACATATCGGAGCACATTCTGAACACATTCATCACTCTGACTTCTCTCTTTATTAATTTTATCAAAAGCACTTGGAAACTCATCATTTCAGCACATTTGTAACATCATGAAGATAGCTCCATGTACTCACAACATCTCAAAAGCATCTCAACTATACATGTACAATCTGCAACATACTAAACTATGTTGAAATCAATGAAAAAATTAATGACAACACCACCAAACTTGCTCATACTTGCAACAATCTCCCCCTTTGTCATTGATGGAAACACATGATGTGAAAAACTATCAAAGAATCCTGCACAATATTCTGGGAGAACACCTTCTCTTCCCCTGCAACTATTTTTCACATGAATTTCTCTCCCCCTTTGACATCAATGGAAAAGATCAAAAACTTTGATCATTCCCCCTTAGGAGTGCACCCATTCAACTCATACTGCAACAATGAAACCCCAATCTCTCCCTAAGATCAAAAGTATCCTTTGGAAGAGCCTTAGTAAATATATCTGCAATTTGTTCCTTTGTAGTCACATACTCCAACCTAAGTTCATTGTCCAACACCTTTTCTCTCAAGAAATGATATTTGATAGATATGAGTTTTGTTCTTGAATGCATAATCGGATTATTTGAAATGTTTATAGCACTTGTGTTGTCACATAAAATAGGAATAGGCTCATCACATATTACTCCAATGTCTTTCAGAGTTTTCTTCATCCACAAAACCTGTGTGCAACAGGATGTTGTAGCAATACATTCGACCTCTGCAGTGGATAAAGAAACCGAGTCTTGTTTCTTACTCAACCAAGAAACCAATCTACCGCCAAGAAAGAAAGCACCTCCACTGGTACTCTTCCGGTCATCCACACAACTAGCCCAATATGCATCGGTGTAAGCACTCAAGGTGAAATCAACACCCTTAGGATACTAGAAGCCATAATCTAGTGTACCTTTAAGATATCTAAATATCCTCTTTACAGCTGTAACATGTACCTCTTTAGGATCTTCTTGAAATCTGACAACTAAACATACTGCATGCATAATATCCAGGCTAGTCGTAAGATGCAACTGTCCACAAATCATAGATCTGTATTTGCTCTGATCAGTTTTAGCAGATTCATCATCTTTACTCAGCTTACATTTGGTTACCATAGGAGTACTAACTGGTTTGGAATCATCCATTCCAAACTTCTTCAACAACTCTTTCACATAGATTGTGAAATGAATATCCCTTTATCAGTTTGATTTACTTGAAGACCAAGAAAGAAATTCAACTCATCAATCATGGACATTTCAAATTCTTTTTGCATTTCTTCAACAAATCTCCTACACATGCCTTCATTTCCACCAAAGATGATATCATCAACATATACAACTACTATCAACATTTTTTTACCTTGCACTTTGAAGTAAAGATTGCTGTCAGCAGAGCCTTTGCTAAATCCTTGCTTTGTCAGGTATCTATGCAATCTTGCATACCAAGCTCTGGGAGCTTGCTTCAGTCCATACAATGCCTTTTTCAACTTACAAATCATGTCTGGTTTGTCAGATAATTGAAATCCTTCAGGTTGTTCCATATATACTACTTCCTCCAATTCACCATTCAAAAATGTTAACTTGAAATCCATATGATACACTTTGAAATCCTTGTGAGCAGAAAATGCCAAAAACATTCTAATAGCTTCCATTCTAGCCACAGGGGAAAATATTTCTTCAAAGTCTATTCCTTCAACTTGTGAGTATCCCTTGCATACAAGTCTTTCCTTATTTATTATAACTTCACCATTTTCATTCAACTTATTCCAGAACACCCATTTTGAACCAATTACATTCTTATTCACGGGTCTAGGAACTAATTCCCATGTCTAATTCTTTTCTATTTGTTACAACTCTTCTTTCATAGCTTTCATCCAACTCTCATCTTCACATGCTTCACTCACAGAATTAGGTTCGATTTTAGAGAGTAAACATAGATTTACCTCAACTGCTACTTTACTTCTTGTCTTCACACCTTCACTCTTATCTCCAATTATATGTTCCTTCGGATGATTCTTCTGCACATACTTAGGAGTCTTAACAGTAGGTTTCGGTTCATTTTCTTCTTCTTCTTCAACCTCTTCTTCTTCTTCTTCTTCTTCCTTCTCCTTATTCTCTTCAAGTACTTGGCCAAAGATAGGATCATTAGGTTCAACTTCACTTATCTCAATAGGTCTATGCATGTTTTCATCAACTTTCACATTAGCACTTTCAACAATCTTCCTCAATCTTTTATTGAAGCCTCTATATGCTTTACTGGTAGTAGAGTACCCAAGAAAAATTCCTTCATCACATCTAGCATCAAACTTCCCAGGATTTTCATCATCTCTTTTAATGTAACATCTGCTTCCAAATACCTTGAAGTACTTCACAGTAGGAGTCTTACAGTCCATAACTCAAAAGGAGTCTTCATGTTGTTGCCTCTAATATGAACTCTATTAAGAACATAAACAATAGTGTATATTTCCTCTCTCCAGTACACATCCGGTATATTTGATTATTTCATCATGGTTCTTGCAACTTCTTGTACTATCTGATTTTTCCTCTCAACTACCCGATTCTGCTGAGGGGTTCTCGGAGCATAAAAATGTCTCTTTATGCCATGTTGTTCACAAAATGTATTAAACTCACTGGAAGTGAATTCTCCACCTCTGTTAGACCTCAAACATTTGATTTTCAAATTCACTTCATTTTCCACTCTTGCTTTGAACACTTTAAACCTATCCAGAGCCTGAGTCTTCTCTTTAAGAAAATAAACGCATGTCATTCGAGAATAATCATCAATAAGGAGCATAAAATACCTGTCACCATTTAGGCTTCTTGTTCTAGTCGGACCATAGAGGTCAGTATGAATTAATTCTAGTAGCAGATTGCTCTTTTCCCTTAAAGCTACATCTTGTTTGTTTCCCCAACTGACAACTTCTACAAATAGTATTAGCAGGCTTTGTGATTCTAGGAAGACCTCATAAAACATCTCTTGAACTGATTCTGACCTGATTATCAATGTTTACATGTCTCATTCTCCGGTGCCATAACCAACTTTCACTGACTTGAGATACAAGGCATTGGCCATCAACTCCCTTAAGCTGATAGATGTTTCGATGAGTTCTCCTTCCAGCAACAACCATATCTCCAAATCCTTTTTTGATTTCATAGGTATTATTCTAAAACACAAGTTTAAAACCATTGCTACACATCTGTCCAACACTCAAAAGGTTATGCCTCAAACCCTTTACATAATATACATCATCAGTGTTGTGTACTCCATCAAAAATAATTGTACCTTTCCCACAAATCTTAGCTCTTGAATCATCACCAAACATGACCAAACCACCATCATACTTTTCAAGTTTAGTGAACTTACTCTTATCTCTGGTCGTGTGATCAGAACATCCACTGTCAATCACCCAGTAATCTTCATCTTGTCTTGTATGAAAGGTGGTGACCAAAGTACCTTCCATCTTATTATTTTTATTCTCCATAGCATTCTTCCTTGCACACTTTCCCGAGTTAGCAGTCATAGATTTATTCTACAAAGCTAAAAATAAGCATTCACTATCATCACCCTCATAATTAGATTCATCATCAGAGATTCCGACTTCTTCTTTAACATAATACAACTTCTTGTATTTCTTATCCTTTCTATCCTTATCTTTATAATCTTTTTTTTCCTTATTTATAGCTCTATTCGGACATCTTGAAGCATAATGACCAATATTACCACAACTGAAACATTTAAAGGGCAACATACCTTTCTACTTTCTGGTACCTTTCTTCAACTTTTTGGTGAAATTCGCTTCCAACTCATCAAAACCATCAATCTCTGGATCATCTTCAATCTTCATTGCCTTAAATGTTGTTTATGTCTTTTCTTCTTTCCTGAACTTTCTCATCTCAGATGCTTGCAAGGTGCCAAATAACTGTTCTTTAGTATACTTCTTAGGATCATACATCTCTTCAATAACTGAGATCTTATCACTGTAGCAATTTGGTAGGGTGATCAGGATCTTCTCAATAATATCTTCATCGGCCAGCTTTCCCCTTTGATTCTTAACTTCATTTGTTGTCATCTCAACCCTCTAGAAATAGCTTGTAAACTATTCACCTTCTTCCATTTTCAAATTCTCATATTTTCGCTTTGTCGCCAACTTCTTTGTCAACTTTACTCTTTCATTTCCTTCATACAGTTCTTCCAAATTCTTCCATACTTCATAAGTAGTGTCTAAAGAAAGAACCTTAGTTTGCTCAGTTTTAGATAAAGCACTGTAAATAGCATACCTCACTTTCTCATTCTCCTCATAAGCATAAACCTCATCTGTAGTAGAAGGACCACTTGTTGGAGCAACATACTTTGTCTCAACAGCGTTCTAGGTCTTGTAACCAAGAGAAACATATATCCTCTCATCAGCACTTTCCAATCACTGTAATAAGATCCATCGAACATAGGGATCGTCAACTTATGCGCCATCAGATCTTCCTTAAGGAGTTAAGCTCTACACCAAGAACCAAAGCTCTAATACCAATTGTTAAAAAGGCGTAGGACAATTGAGAGGGGGGGTGAATCAATTGTCACACAAATTCAAATTCAAAACTTCAACACTTATCAATCCCACAACCACACTATTTTGTTATTAAGCATGAACATGAAATGCAGACAATAGAAAGTAAAATCAACACAATGAACACCAAATTTTTTACATGGAAAACCCAATGAGGGAAAAACCACGGTGAGGATTAATTCACAGTATAAAGAGATTATAAAACCGAATATAGAGGCTCACTGCCCAGAAGAGGACTCACTGTCCAAATACAAAATCTCACTACCTACATATACAAAAGAGAACAAAAGATCCACCACAACAATAAACACACATCCACAACCTTGATCAAAAGATTGCAGAAACCTTCAGCTCACTGCCTTTAGGAACTAACACAATGAAGTACTGCTGCCTCAACTCACTTTCACACACTTCTGCTTTTGATTTGTGGCTTACTTCATCACTTTGCATCACTATCACATTCTTCACAATTCAACTTGCATTTATACTATCTTCAACCTTAGAAAATTTCTCCAAGGTCGGACACATAAACTTCATTTCATAAATTCAAATTAGGTCAAAAACTCAACATTCTAGTGGTGGAGAAGAATGAGAGTGGACCAATAAAAATAATTAAACAATACAAAAAATAATTTCTTGGATCAACCACACACTTCCTTAATTAATTTTAATTCTTCGAATGAAGTGTAAACAATAGGTCGGCCAAACCTAATGAAAACAAAAATGAGCATTGATGTACATGCTCCTCAACAAGAAGATAACACATAAACGGCATAAAATGCTTCATTATGAATTAGAACACATCTCATATTCCTTCAGATACATCCATAGCAAGTGCAATAGTCTTTGAACACCGAACTCCTTCCATCAGTCCATCTGGACTGTGCAGACACATACAACAACTCAGAAACATGACTTCCGAATCACCAAACCACATGCATCTTTTTTAGAACCAAGAGAACACCAACATAAGACATATTCTAGATCTGCAAGATCTGAAATTGAATAGTGGAGGACTGTAGAGTAGAAACATTATTCCCAGTCCACTGAAGACCAATTCTGCCAGAACAGTTCACACATCAGTGAACGTAACTTTCACATCCCATCAAACCAAAAACTTCAACTTAGGAGATATCACCACTAGATCAGCATTAGAAAACCTTTAGATCCACACAAGCCTATGATAAACACAGGAGAAACGTGGAGCACATACCATAGCACATTCTTAACACATTCATCACTCTAACTTCTCTCTCTATTAATTTTCTCAAAATCACTTGGAAACTCATCATTTTAGCACATCTGCAACATCATGAAGATAGATCCATGTACTCACAACATCTCAAAAGAATCTCAACTATACATGTACAATCTGTAACATACTGAACTGTGTTGACATCAATGACAAAATTAATGACAACACCACCAAACTTGCTCATACTTGCAACACATAGGTCAAACTACCTTGCAAATATATGAAAATTCTTCTAACAACATTCAAATGATATTTCTGTTAGCTCTCAAAAATGCAGGCGGAATGCCTCAAGAGGTTGCCAATCTCTTGACACGCTTTAGGGTAACAAACAAGGTCAAAAGCTTTCAACCTTCTATGCTTCAGGTGTTGCTAGACCTAGGCGGGTGTACCTTTCTGAATGAAGCAGACTTGACTTATGATTATCTTTCTTGCACAATGATTTGTCCACAATGGCAGATGGAAGTGAACAAATGAAACCAAACTTGATAGCAATAACAAAAGCAATATTCTGATCTAAATCATAAAATGCTTAATTAACAGATATAAAGAAACTGAATGAATTCAAAATGATGAAGTGCAGAGACCAGTGCCTTATTGGGTATGTGGAGTCCAATGAAACAGAAACGGGCAACTTATTCTGGCAAAAACTCAAATTGCTGGCATATGTTATGTTTATACTTGTATAAACATGCAAGATTGTGACTACTAAGCTCTACTTTAATAATCCAGATGAATCTCCCTGATTACTATGATCAACCAAAAGGATTTAATCTCTTCTTGAGAGAACCAATTAATTAACCACACAGATACAACAAATGTGCACTGATAAACTAAAAGTAAACTTGTTACATCAATTTAAACAACCAGAAAGAATCAATCATGGAGACAACTTAGCAATACTTTTCAATAAACTCAACAAACAATTGACACCAGAAATAACCTGCCACATTAACTGACTTTCATTGAAATCGCCATTTGAAAATATGCAACATAGCCTCTGATCTGAGAAATTTATTCTACTGTATCCATCTCTACCTACTGTATCTAATCTAAGATCTGATGATGATTTTACAATCACAAAATCCCTATTTATACACCAATATCCGAACAAACACATCATTTTGAAATTCCATGTCGGCCAAAACCCACACTGGCCAACTGTTACAATCGGGCAAATCCATGTCGGCCTGCAATAGTATATGATTTTTAATTAATCATTCATCGAGACAAGTCAGCAAGTATGTCGAAGGCAATTCAATTTTCAATCGCTCCTTGGTTCTTTCTATTCCGTTGTGACTTTCTATCATTAGGGAGAAATAATATCAAATACCTTTATGCTTCCCCGAGATCACATTTCTGTTATATTTGTTTCAGTCACTGAGACACAATAGTCTTTCTCTCTGAGATGTGCCCAACATTTTCCTTCGCCAAGACAATATATAGTCGAAAAGATGTTATATAGATTGCTCCATGTTTCACCGAGAGTCCATAAGATACATATTGGTCGCCGTGACATATGATTTTTCTCGCCGACGAGTTCATCTGTCTCATATATATTGCTGTAACTTCCAACTGTCGGGGAGACATTATATAGAGTTCTCCTTGTTATACCGAAAGCCCTAAGCTCACACCTGCTTGCCAAGACAATATTACTTTCATACCGACAAAGTTCTCATTGTATTCCATCGGCAAGACCGGAGGTCACTCGCCGAGACCTCATACCAATAACCCTATCTCTCACCGAGCTGTTCTTTTAGTTGTCGGTCGGTGTGACAAAATGAAATCGCTATAACTTCAGCCCGACTGCCAAAGTCTTGCCGATATGCTTATCCACATGTGGGTCGGTAAGACAAGATGCGCTCAGTGAAACATTACACCAATGACCCCTAGCTCATGCTGATAAAGCCTTTGCATAAGTCGGTCAAACATATGGAGATCACTATGACATCCCTCTGAAAATGATTCCTTCGCCGATATGCCATTTCTACCATCGATTGGTAAGACAAGAAGTATTTGTTGAGACCTCATCCCGAAGATAACATTCTCACCGATACGATTTTCCTCTATCGTTGAGACAATGACAAAGACCTGCCGAAAGTTGCCTGCACGTAAACTTCAATCGCTGTGACATCAAAAACATCTTACCGATAGGTAACTCATACATTTTACAAGCAGAAATACAATATGAATCCGGAAACCCTTGACCATTACAAGCCGATATGAACAAGAATGTGAAAAATGCAGACATAGATGATTTTATGGGAAAAATATGGAGAAAATATGGAAATTCATGAGCATGATCAATATGTAAAAACATCAAAATTTAACAGTTCCAACAGTGGCTCCGTTTGGGGATGAATGATAGTAAGATCATTGCAAGGATCCAGATCTTTGGGTGAGCAGACCAGAAACAGAATGAGCAAAATGGAAATGGACAAGCAACATGATGGAATGAATGCAAAATGAATGCAAAATGGAGATGAACCAAAACCCTAAACTAATGTGCATGGAAAATAATTTTAAAGAGGACCAACAAGAGTTGTCCATGCACTAGCAACCCTTAATCCTCTGTGTTTTAATTTCACCTGTCCTGAGCTGTTACGATATGAAACTCAAACCATACTTTCCCTTGTCAAATACCTGGTTTTGTCTTGAGTTCATCAGATTCTTCTTGAAAACACTTATGCAATTTGCTCTGTCATTGTAAGTTTTTAGAGAATCATTATGCTCAGCTTGACCCAAACTCCCTACATCATTCTGTAATTTATATTCTTCATCATCAGACAAATCTCCATTAACTTCAACATACAAAGTATACACATATTCAATGCAAAATTCCTCATTATCTTTCTCACTGTTGTGCACTATGAAACACTCACTCAGCTGTATTGAAAATTCGTCATCAAAGTGCTTCTCTCGAGAAACAAAATGTTATGTCATATCAATGCTATCTGAAATAAACAAATCTGAAACCTTTTGCACTTCTTCCAAATCGTCATTTGGAGATAATATTAGATTATAGCTCACATCTCCAGTATCAAGCATATATGAACCAATCAAAGTTGTACCTCCATCATCCTTAGCATGCAAATAAAAGTCTTCACATGAGTTAAAATTTTCAAAATCACATACCTCATCCTGAATGGACACAAAATTTTGATCAATACCGAAGGTTTCACCATCATTCCAAGAAATGCACTGGGAGTCATAAAAATCTTTACACAAAGATCTTTCATTGTCAAAACAATTGTAAACTGGACACAAATCTTCAAGCTTACCTTCATGTGCACATCCCTGGTATTTAGGAATTAACAAATCTAAAATCTGTCCACTGTTGAGCGAACAAGTCTCAACATTTTCATCACTACAGTTGTATTTTTCATTTTTATCATCATCAAAGAGAGGTCCAAGATCATCAGAGAATGAGAAATTAGAAATATTATCAGTGCTGTCATTTATGCCATAATTACTTTGTTCATATGAAATTATCTCCTCTCTTTCATATAGTGGATTTGAAAATACCTGAAGTTCATTCATGGGCATACCTCCACAAAATACCATCTGATATTCCCTTAACTCTTCATCGTACAATGGGTTCAAAAAAGTTTGGAAGTCATTTTCAAATGTACAAACCTCTTCTTCATCAACTGTATCTTCATAATAGGTAGAAGAATCCCTTGATTGTAGATCAAAATCCTCTGGTTCATCATCAGAATCTGAATATTCACTGGATTCCTCACAACATGCACTGCTTTCCATGTCACAATCTGTTATGCAAGAAAAATCTCTTGTACCTTCATCTTCCTCATGCAAGCCACCATAGGAATCATCTTGACTTGCACATGTCTCATCTTCTGTCGGTTGCATCATCTGATCAATTTCTCTATACTCATCAGAAATACAACAATTTGATTCAACATTGATAGTGTTCTCATACCTTGTTCCCTGGGATGACACTTGAATGAAGTTAAAAGAGGAGCCTCCTACCTTAATCCTTTTCTTCTGCTCCAATGTTTCTCCTTTGTTTTCTTCCTTCGGATCAATCTCTTTCATTTCTTTGCGTAGCTCTCTAACTTTCTCCCTTTGGACAGGCTTCTGTTTACTTTTATCATGTTGTCTATCTTCTGCTTTCTTCTCAGTCCCTTGTGTCGCCTTCTGATCCTTCACAAAAATTCCTCTGAAGGCACTTTCCTTCTCATTTACTGTCCTATTTCTCAACCAGTACTTACGCTTTGCTTCTTCAACTGCAGCAATAGTTAGTCTATCTCCTCTTCGGTGAATCTCCTCATATTGCATTGAGTAGGCACCTCTGTATAATCTTCTTCAGAAAGGATTTGCTGTTCAGCCATATGGACATTGTATTTCTGATTTGAAACATCATACTGGTAACCTTCATCCTCTAAAGATGAGTACCTCTCCTCAACATGGTGAAAAGTATTTGAAGTCAAATATACTGTGTGATCTTCTCCATTGTTTCCCATCAACATTCCCTCTTGCATTCTTTGGGCTACAACACAATAATCTGGGGAATGTGGCTTATCACAAAATTCACAGAAGTAATTGTTACTTACCATATAGGTTCCCTTCTCGCTCAATGGATCAGGAGCTTCTTTGTTTCCAGGCCTAGCTGTTATAGGTTTTCTGTCCTTCCAGTCTGTATTATAAGGCATGTCATGCAACCTCGGCCTCTCATTTCTATAAGTATTCTCTTGTTGGTACTGATAATTGCTGCTTTGCTGAGGAACCTTAGGACCGTCTCTTTTATCAATTATCCCTGCAGCCCTCCTATTGTTTTCAATTGTTTGTGCCATCTTCTGAGCTTCAGCCAGGTCTCTTGGGAATCTATTTCTCAATTCATAACCTGTCTTTGGATCAAATGCATTCAAATAAACACTTAGTGCTATAGAATCTGACAACCTTGATCCAAGAGGAATTTTATTCTGCAACTTATTGAATCTTTGATTAAAATCATAAATTGTATCATTTTGATCTTTCTGAATGTGTATTAATTCATGAAGAGCAGCATCTGGTGCACTTGGATTCCCATATTGCTCGAGGAATCGGTCCTGAAATATTTGGAGAGAATCAATAGAGACTGCTGGTAGGCTGTTGAACCAATCCCTAGCGTCTTCAATAAGTGATATCATGAACAACCTCATGTGTAAATCTTCATATGGCACATCCAAATCTTGGATGAAAGCATTGAAACTTCTTAAATGCTCTTCAACAGTAATTGCATTACTCCCTGCAAACTTTGGAACAATACTTCTCCAATTGCCATCCATTGGATAAGGGGATAATTGGATCCCTACCAAATCAAACTATCTGATCGTTGTTGTGTGTTGATGAGGGGGGGCGCCAGGTGGGTACTGATGCTGGTATGGTGGACCATTGCATTGTGTATGATAATATGGCACATACTGCTGACCATGAGGTGGTTGTGCTGAGTATATATTTTGTTGTGCATGATATGCACTGCCTCCATTGTGAGAATTTCCAATTGTACTATCAAGCATTTGAGGAATCCAATGCCTGCCTGCGCTTGTTCCATATACAAATTCCATTCTTCATCAAACCTTTTCAGAGTCGCCACCTACTTTTCAAAAGTAGGAAAATGATTATTTTTGATCTTCTCCCAGCGGAATCACTCTTTTTGAAACTTCTCCAATTATAACCTTTTCTTTACTGACTCTATATGATGGCCTTCAACCAAATTTTCTAATGTAATCCCTAGCAGAGTCACCAATTTGTTAGCTCTCAAAAATGCAGGCGGAATGCCTCAAGAGGCTGCCAATTTCTTGACACACTTTAGGGCAACAGACAAGGTCAAAAGCTTTCAACCTTCTACGCTTCAAGTGTTGCTAGACCTAGGTGGGTGTACCTTTCTAAATGAAGCAGACTTGACTTATGATTATCTTTCTTGCACAATGATTTGTCCACAATGGCAGATGGAAGTGAACAAATGAAACCAAACTTGATAGCAATAGCAAAAGCAATATTCTGATCTAAATCCTAAAATGCTCAATTAACAGATATAAAGAAACTGAATGAATTCAAAATGATGAAGTGCAGAGACCAGTGCCTTATTGGGTATGCAGAGTCCAATGAAATAGAAAGATGAAACTTATTCTGGCAAAAACTCAAATTGTTGGCATATGTTCTGTTTATACTTGTATAAACATGCAAGATTGTGACTACTAAGCTCTACTTTAATAATCTAGATGAATCTCCCTGATTATTGTGATCAACCAAAAGGATTTAATCTCTTCTTGAGAGAACCAATTAATTAACCACACAGATACATCAAATGTGCACTGATAAATTGAAAGTAAACTTGTTACATCAATTTAAACAACCAGAAAGAATCAATCATGGAGACAGCTTAGCAATACTTTTCAATAAACTCAACAGACAATTGACACCAGAAATAACCTGCCACATTAACTGACTTTCATTGAAATCGCCATTTGAAAATATGCAACACAGCCTCTGATCTGAGAAATTTATTCTACTGTATCCATCTCTACCTACTGTATCTAATCTAAGATTTGATGATGATTTTACAATCACAAAATCCCTATTTATACACCAGTATCCGAATAGACACATAATTTTGAAATTCCATGTCAGCCAAAACCCACGTTGGCCAACCGGTACAATCGGGAAAATCCATGTCGGCCTGCAACAGTATATGAGTTTTAATTAATCATTCACTGAGACAAGTAAGCAAGTATGTCGAAGGCAATTCAATCGTCAATCGCTCCTTGGTTCTTTCTACTGTCGGGGAGAAATAATATCAAATACCTTTATGCTTCCCTGAGATCACATTTCTATTATATTTGTTTCAGTCATCGAGACACAATAGTCTTTCTCTCTGAGACGTGCCCAACATTTTCCTTCGCCAAGACAATATATAGTCAGAAAGACGTTATATAGATTGCTCCATGTTTCACCGAGAATCCATAAGATACATATTGGTCACCGTGTCATATGATTTTTCTCGCCGACGAGTTCATCTGTCTCATGTATATCGCTGTAACTTCCAACTGTTGGGGAGACATTATATAGAGTTCTCCTTGTTATACCAAAATCCCTGAGCTCACACCTGCTCGCCAAGACAATATTACTTTCATACTGACAAAGTTCTTATTGTATTCCATCGGCGAGACCGGAGGTCACTCGCCGAGACCTCATACCGATAACCCTATCTCTCACCGAGTTGTTCTTTTAGTTGCTGGTCGGTGTGACAAAATGAAATCGCTATAACTTTAGCCCGACTACCAAAGTCCTGTCGATATGCTTATCCACACGCAGGTCGATAAGACAAGATGCGCTCGGTGAAACATTACACCGATGACCCCTGGCTCATGCCGATAAAGCCTTTGCACAAGTTGGTCAGACATATGGAGATCGCTATGACATCCCTCCGAAAATGATTCCTTCACCGATATGCCATTTCTACCATTGATCGGTAAGACAAGAAGTATTCGCTGAGACCTCAGCCCGAAGATGACATTCTCACCGATACGATTTTCCTCTATCGCCGAGATAATGACAAAGACCTGCCAAAAGCTGCTTGCACGTAAACTTCAATTGATGTGACATCAGAAATGTCTTGCCGATAGGCAACTCATTCGTTTTACAAGCAGAAATACAATATGAATCGGGAAACCCTTAACCATTACAAGCCGATATGAACAAGAATGTGAAAAATGCAGACATAGATGATTTTATGGGAAAAATATGGGGAAAATATGGAAATTCATGAGCATGATCAATATGTAAAAACATCAGAATTTAATAGTTCCAACAATTTCTTTGGAGAAGACTGAAATCTAGCTACCATACATACAAATTTTATAATATTTGGTCTAGAGGCAGTAAGGTACAATAGACTTCCAATCATGGATTTAAACATGGTTTGATCAACATTAGGTGAATCATCATTCTTGAAAAGCTTGCATCCAGTCACCATAGGTGTACTAATAGGATTACAATCATCCATTTGAAACCTTTTCAACATGTTTTTAGCATACTTGGTTTGTGAAATAAAAATTCCTTTTTCTAATTGTGAAATTTGCAAACCAAGAAAGTAGGACAACTCACCTATCATTGACATTTCAAATTCTTGTTGAATTTGATCAACAAATTTCTTGCACAATTTTTCATGACTTCCAACAAAGATGATATCATCTACATAAACAACAACAATAATCATATGATTACCTTCCACTTTGATGTAGAGATTGTTTTCAACACATCCTTTCCTGAAGCCTTGTTTATGTAAATAGTTGTCCAATCTAGAGTACCATGCTCTAGGTGCTTGCTTTAATCCATATAGTGCTTTTCTTAATTTGCATACAGAATCTTCTTTTTCAAGTGACTCAAACCCTTCAGGTTGTTCCATGTAGACTTATTCCTGAAGGTTACCATTCAAGAATGCAGATTTAACATCCATTTGATAAACTTTGTAGTTATTATATGCTGAGAATGCTAAGAACATTTTACTAGCCTCTAGTCTTGCAACCGGGGCAAATGTTTCTTCAAAATTTGTGCCCTCAACTTGTGAGTATCCCTTGCATACTAGTCTAGCTTTATTTCTAATCACTTTACCTTATTCATTTACTTTAATCCTGTAGACCCATTTTGTGCCAATAATGTTCTTATCAATTGGCCTTGGAACTAAATCCCATGTTTTGTTTCTTTCAATCTATTGTAGCTCCTCTTTCATAGCCTTTATCCAATCTTCACTCTTTTTGGCCTCATTGTCACTCTTTAGTACTATTTCAGTTAGAAGACATAAGTTGACTTGACCATCATTTCCAACATGTCTTCTTCTAGTTTGCACACCACTATCTTTGCTTCCTATAATCTAATCTTCAAGGTGGTACTTCTAAAGATACTTGCTAGGGGGTTTGTTTGGAGTGTTTTCAACTATATCTTCCTCATTTTATGATTGCTCTTCACCTTCATTATGATGTTCTTCAATCTAATTTTCTGATTTTTGCCTTGACTGCTACAAATCTTCATCTATTCTCACATGTACACACTCAACTATTCTCTTGAGGTGTTTGTTGAAACACTTATAAGCCTTAATATGAGTTGAGTATCCTAAGAATATTCCATTATCACATCCAGCATCAAATCTACCAAGCCCAACATCTTTCTTAATGAAACACTTACTACCAAAAAATTTAAAGTATTTGACAGAAGGTTTCTTACGATATCACAACTCATAAGGTGTCCTTTTACTTTGCAATCTTAGTTGGCCCTGTTTAGTGTGTATACTACTATATGAACAACCTCTTTCCAATAAACATCCGGTAGGTTTGATTCATTAAGCATAGTTCTTTCCATTTCTTTCACACTTCGATTCTTCCTCTCAACAACTCCATTTTGTTGAGGTGTTCGAGCAACAAAATATTGTCTTCTAATCCCATGTCATTCGCAATAATCTTCAAAATGATTTGATGTAAATTCTCCACCACAGTCTGATCTTAAACATTTCAACTTGAAACCACTATTTTTCTCAACCATTTTTTGAATACCTTGAACCCTTCAAATGCTTGTGACTTATCCTGTAGGAAAGTTACCCAAGTCATCCTTGAGTAGTCATCTATTAACAACATAAAGTATTTTTCACCATTTAAAGATCTTGTCCTTGTAGGACCACATAAATCTGTATGTACTAACTCGAGTGGCCTTGTCGTTGAGTACTCTTTAGTCTTGAAACTTACTTTAGTTTGCTTCCCTTTTTACATTCATCACAAATAGTGTTTGTTGGTTTAGTTATCTTTGGAATGTGTGTCATATAACCTTTTGAGCTTACCTTGACAAGGTTGTCAAAATTTATGTGCCCTAGCCTCCTGTGCCATAACCAACTCTCATCCACTTGTACAATCATACATTGAGCTTCATGACATTCTCTCAAGTTGTAGACATTTCCATTTGTTCTTTTACCTTCAACAACTAATCTTACATTGTTCTCTTTCCTGATTTCACACCCTTTGGAATCAAATGAAAATTTATAACCGTTGTCACACATTTGACTTACACTGAGTAAGTTATGTTTCAGCCCTTCAACATAGTATACATCTTTTGTGAGTAGTTTCCTATAAATGCTTAGAATTCCTTTACCTTTTATCTTGATTGAGGAGTTATTAGCAAGCTTAATTGAACCACCGTTCCAATCTTCAAACTGTTTGAATTTGTTCCTCTCACCAGTCATGTGGTTGGAGCAGCCACTATCTATCACCCATATATTTTTTTTCTTTGTGTGTAATGTTGTTTGTGCTAACATGCTTGATTGAAATTTTTCTTTACTCACCTCTTTCCATTCTTGTGTGGTTTCATTCTTCTTTGCTGCTACTTTTTGTTCATTTTTGTTCTTGGGGGCAACAACTACATTCTTTCCATGTTTAGTAGATCTTGCTCTACAAAACTTTGGTATGTGTCCATAGTTATGACAATAGTAGCATTCAATATTCTCATTGAACAAAGGAAAGTTGAAGCTTTTACTAGTATGAGTTAAACTTTTACAATCTACACTCCTATGTCCCAAATTATTGCAATTGTAACACACAATATCCAAATCTCTCAATGGTGCAAAATATTTTTTTCTCATGAAATTTGGAGCTGCCCTTTTCAACATTTTTCAATGTATGAAATTATGACCATATGCATTGCATCTGAAACAATAACCATGAAATTTATGGGTGTACCAATCATTATATCGAGGAATACTTCTAGTTGTTTCCATAGCAGTAGTAGACCTTCTCATTCTTGGGGCAACAACATTAACTTGTAGGAGAATGATGTTATCCTTTGGGGCAGCTATACTATCTCTTGGGATAGTAACATTTTCACTTGTGGCAACATCAATACTATTACTTGGGGCAGCAGCGTTTTCACTTGTTGCAGCAGTGAAAACAATCTTCTTCTTGGGTTTTTCACCCATATTAGAGCTCTCACCATGTTCATAGC
This sequence comes from Sequoia sempervirens, assembly GCA_007258455.2. NCBI lineage: Eukaryota > Viridiplantae > Streptophyta > Pinopsida > Cupressales > Cupressaceae > Sequoia > Sequoia sempervirens. The sequence continues at coordinate 98,391 of VDFB02085017.1, read as the reverse complement.
CAACACCACTATAATCTTTGTTCTTTTTCTGCTTACCAAGTATATCGTTTAGAGCATTAGTGTTGCTCTCATTTTTCAATCTCAACTTTAGATCTTCTTCACAAGTTTCTAACTCTTTCCTCATAGTTACTACCTCTTGTTCCAACACATGAAATTCTTTTTGCTTTTCCTCAACTTTTGTCTTCAAAACTTCACTTATTATTTGTGCTTCTTCCAACTGTGTCTTTAGAGTGACAATACTCTTTTCTAACTGGTCTTGTTCTTTTAAGGCATTGTTCTTGAATTTGGTATGCTCTTTCTTCAACTTTTCTAATTCATCAAGAGCACAAATCAACTCTCCTTCAAGATCAACCTCAACATGATCCTCATCTTCCTCATCACTATCAACTATTTTTGTATTTTTAGATTGATATTATTTTTAATCTTTGAAGTCTTCTTGTCATTTAGAACTTATTATGCCATAAAGAGATTAACCTCTTTCTCATCTTCACTAGTGTCTTCAACTGAATCACTTTCATCATCTGATATTTCATTGTCAATAGTGAGAATCTACTTCTCTTCTTCTGAAATTTTTTTTCTTGGATTTGTAGAACTTCTTAGGTCTGAAATTATTAGTTTCTTCAGTGTTTTCTTCCTTCTTCTCATAAGGACACTTAGCAGAAAAATGTCAAATCTTGCCACAATTAAAACACTTAAATGGTAGCTTGTCCTTGTACTTTCCTAATCCTTTCTTTAGTTTCTTAACAAAATTTACTTCAGCATTGTCAAGATCTTCTTGATCAACATTTGCAGCTACTTCTTTTCCTTTCTTCACTAAGTTGAAGGCAACTTCTCTCTTAGAAGATTCAACACTCACAGTCCTCATTTCATAGGCTGATAATGAACCAAATAATTCATCCATGGATAAAGTCTTCAAGTCTCTAGCTTCTTGTATGGAAAAAAAATTAGTGTCATATCTTGTTGTTAATGACCTTAAAACTTTCTTAACAATTACATTATCATCAATATATTTACCAAGTCCTCTTATAGCATCAACAATCTCATCCACTCTTAGTAAGTAATCAACAATCTTTTCATCTTCTCTCATCTTTAGACCTTCAAAAAGAGCTCTGAGATTTTTTAATTTAGCTTCCTTCACATTCTCATTACCTTCATAAATCTTTTGTATTTTATCCCAAGTTTGTTTTGTAGATTTGTAGTGCATAACTTTGACAAACGCAGTATTAGACAATCCACTAAGAATAGCATGCTTGGCCTTGGCATTGTACTCATATTCCTTTTTAGCATCAGGATCATTTAGAGGAGTTTGGGGAACATTATAACCATTTTTGAGAATCAACCATACATCACAACCCAAGGAGGACAAGTAGGTTTCCATTCTTTTACTCCAAAAGGCATAGTTAGTGCCATCAAACATAGGTACTTTCACAAAAGCGGATTCATGCTTAGACATTTTGTTCACAAATTAGAATCTACCCAGGTTGGAGAAAGTTTTCTAACAAGGAACTAGACGCTCTAATACCAATTGAAGGAACACAAAGACCATTGAGAGGGGGGGTGAATCAGTGGGCTACAAATTTTAACTTTCTAAGCAATATGACAATAAACATTAAAAGTATAAACCAGGAGAAAAAGAAAGGTAACTAAACCAAACACACAAAATGCATCCCACAACACAAGATATACGAGGAAAAACCGAAGATGAGAAAAAACCTCGGTGATAATAGCTGCTAGAGACTACTGCTCTAATCCAGCCTCATAGTAAAAATGCTTTATGTTACAATTATTGGGCATCAACCTAAGGTAACACCAATTCCAAGTTTATGAGCACTAACTCAAAGGAGCTTCTACCCTTGATTTGAGCATCCACTCAGATGAATATACAATGAGATATTTTTTATTACAATTTGAATATCATGTTACAAATGAAGTTTTATAATTCAAACATATTTCTGCACTTGAAAGACTTTTGTTAACTTGTTGTCCTCAAATAACTTCCAGTCTTCAATCATTAACTAACTCTGCAAGTATTCTAGATTACTTCTTTTTTGTTCTCTTTCAACCTCACAACAAACTCTGTGAACTCCTCTGCATTCATACAATAAGTCTTTTCAAAAACTTATCACATACTTTCACACACTTCTGCAAAAATAAAACATTTAGCACTTAGAAATGCGTACTTTGTTTTTACAGAGTTATCTTCTCTTTCTCTCCACTCGTACCCTTTCTCTATTCTCTCCACACACTCTGATCAACCAATAGTAATGAATAACTTCCTTTTGTTATATATTCCTCCTGTAGAACAAAGAAATTTTGTAGCCCTCACTAAACAAATACTTTTGCAACTTTATGTCAATAATATTCTAACATTCCTGTAGCAATCTTTCTGCAATTTTCTAATATTCTTGTAGCAACTTTCTACAAAACATTAAAAATCAAAATCTTATTCTCTTCCAATTAATCCATCTGCAAGTATTTAATGCTCTTCTTGAGCAACTAAATGATTCAATGTTGTTGTATATATTTAGACTAGCTACCATTGATTAAAAAGAGCATCTTCCTTATTTTTTAATTAAAAAAACAATCAAATTACTGTAGCATTGATTTTCCCAGTTTAACTACAACTTACAAATCTAATATCAATATCTAATCTACAATAAATAGATATCTTATCTAGGGCATCACCTTCAATTGAACAGACTCAACAAGAGGGTAACTTAAACAAAAAGATTAAAAAACCTTTTCATCTCATGCTGCTACAAAAAGAAACTTTTCCTCTAAGCAAAGAATCAACAATAAAATTTGATTTTATTCGAACCATGCCAATACAACATAAAATCAAGGAAAGAAGATTTTGAAAAGCAAAAATATGATATGCATTGATCAAAGATAACCACCTTGCTAAATGGAGGAGTCGACTTAGGGTTAAACTGCCATACCTTCTGTTGAAGAAAAAAAATATCTCTGTGCAGTCCTCAAATCTACACGTTATCCTTTTGTTGTCATAACATCTGAGCGTTGTCATAACATCTGAGCAATGATAGAAGTAAATCCGATCTCCTGTAGCCGCACACAATAGAACCATGTGCATACAAAAACCATAGTAGATAAAATAATGAGTTAATCCGCTAAAACTACACATATTCTGATGCAGGTTCATCCAGGGTGTAAGAGTAATCTTGCATCACCAAAAAAACAAAATGTTGTTTCTTTTCAATAAGGGCTAAATTTGGCAGGGTTACTATTTTAGTAAGTTTGCATTTATGCATAGTTAGACACAAAATCTTACACAAACCTCCAAAATGGTAAATTGAAGCCAATGGCAAAGAAATCACTTGAATGCCATTTGTCATTTGAGAGATATTAAAATTTTAATTTTCAAAAATCCTAATAAAATCTTTGGGGTCAATTTTGAGGCACTTAGAGGCTCTGGATGGGCCTGAAAATTGGTGGAAAACAAAAGTAGCTAGGCTTTAGGCCCTATAATAGAAAATCCGACGTCGGATCAAAATTTATGACCCCACGAAGTTGTAATAACAAAATTAATAAAATTTCAAAATATCTTTTTGAGGATGTTACACTTTCTAGAAGATTCTAGGGTAGTTACACCTTCCAAATAAAGGATGTAAAGGGGGACTACAGAGAGGAGGCGAGAGTAGCATAGATGGTGGCTCCGATTTCCAGATTTGCAAATCTATGTAATCAGAAAGCCCATGTAATAGAAAATATAATGATGTAATTTCATTTTCATTTGAGTGATAATAGAAAATATTTGCTTTCCTTCTTGAATTTTGTTTGTGCCATTATATGTTGTTTTTGTGAGTTTTATATTGTAAGGGGAGTACCCTTCATCAAGTGGTATCAGAGCGGGTTTTCCTGAGTGTGTAAACAGATCGCCGAACATGAGGCAATTTGCACCAGGACTTGTGGTTGTGGGTATGTGATAAAATATGCCTCCACAAAGAAACCGTGGTGGAAGAAATGTTAGGGTAATAGAAGAGGGTTTTAGAGCCCTCCAGAGACAAGTTCAAGCACTGCAAGAGGAGTTGCGTAGGGGAGCTAATGTCAGAAGAAGAGATGAAAGTGAGGATGAGGCTGAAGATGAGGAGCCATTCAAAGAGGAAGTATAAGATGTAATGGATCTTGGAGAAGTTAGACTGATCAGGGCCATTTCCAAGATTGGAAAGAGGCCAAAGATAGAAGTTTCTAATTTTTCTGGAAACCTAAATCCAGAGGAGCTGATCGATTGGATCAATGACATGGAAGAGTATTTTGAGTATGAGGAAATAGAAGACCCAGCTAGGGTCAAATTTGCAAAGGTCAAATTGAAAGGCCATTCTAGCATATGGTGGAAAGAAGTCCAGATGGAAAGAAATAGAAGAGGAAAAGAGAAAATAACAAGATGGGATCATATGGTGGAAATTTTGAAAAGACAGTTCATTCCTGGGGACTATGAGTTGGATTTGTTGAAGAAGATGCAAGGGTTGAAACAAGTAGGAAAATCTGTTAAGGAGTATATAGAAGAATTCTACTGAGTTCTTATCAGAATAGTTCATTTTGAGGCCAACAAGGAGAAAGTTGCTTGTTACATAAATGGGTTGAAGTCGAGCATTCAAGAAGAGCTGAGTCTGGTAAGAATGTCTACCATTGAAGATGCATATCAGTTTTCTCTGAAGGTAGAAGAGAAGTTGAATAGAAGGTTTGAAAGTAAGCAAAGAGGTGGAGGTCATGGTGGAAGGACTAGTGGATGGTCATGTGGAGGTTGAAATGAAGATCAAAAGAAGAGTGAAGTATCCAAGAGTAGCTAGAACCAAAAAGGAGATAACACCTATTGTCCTCGTGATCAAAATAATGGAGATCAAAGAGGAAGAGGAAGATCTAGGCGAGGACCAGGGAGAGGAAGCTTTAATGGAACCTATTTCCAATGTGGAGAAGAAGGGAATAGGGCATATGAGTGTCCTCAACATCAAGGAAGGAAAAATAGAAGACCTGAGGATAATGCACAAGTTGCACATGTAGACGAAGATACTGAGTCTTCACATTCTAAGGATGCATAAAGAGGAGAGGTTCTTGTTACTAGAAGAGCCTTGCTGAATGAGGAGAAGGAGCCAACTCAAAGGAAGAATTTGTTTCACACCAGATGTAAGTGTGAAGGCAAAGTTTGCAATGTTATTATTGATGGAGGTAGTACCGATAACCTTGTTTTAGAAGAGATGGTTAGTAAGTTGCAGTTGGAGAGAATAAGACATTCAAATCCATACCAGATTGCTTGGTTGCAGAAGGACCATAAAGCTTTGGTAAATGAACAATGTTTGGTAAAGTTCAAGATTGGAAATTACCATGATGAGGTATTGTGTAATATTATGCCTATGGATGTTTGTCATATGTTAGGTAGACCATGGTATTTTGATCGACGAGCAGTACATGATGGACATACCAACACCTATTCTTTGACAAAGGATGGAGTTCGTCATAAGTTGAAGCCCTTGAAAGAGGGAGAGGAAAAGGTATGCAGGAATGCAATAATTTGTTTGGTTGATGGAAGAAAGTTTCTAGAAGGTATGATGCATGAGCATATGTATTTTACATTGATCCGTAGAGTTGATAAAGAAGATACTAATGAGGTACCTGTAGAGGTTTCAGATTTGTTGAATGAGTTTCAAGCTATTATTTTTGATAACGTACTTGAAGGTTTTCCTCCAGTAAGAAAGATTAGTGATCAGATGGACTTGATTCCTAGAGCTAGTTTTCCAAATAAGGCAGCTCATCGTATGACTCCAGTAGAGAGTGACAAGTTAAAAAAACAAGTGCAAGAGTTGTTGCAGAAGGGATTGATTAGAGAGTTTGAGTCCATGTGTAGTACCTACAGTACTAGCACCAAAGAAGGATGGTGAATGGTGGATGTGTACAGATTCTGAAGCCATCAATAAGATCACCATCAAGTATAGATTTCCCTTGCCAAGGATGGATGACATCATGGATTGTTTGAGTGGAGCTAAGTACTTCATGAAGATAGATCTGAAGAGTGGTTATCACCAGATTCATATTAGAGAAGGAGATGAATGGAAGACAACATTCAAGACCAAAGAGAGCTTGTACGAGTGCTTAGTCATGCCCTTTGGGCTAACCAATGCACCGAGCACCTTCATGTGGCTCATGAATGAGGTACTGAAAGAGTTTTTGGGTAAATTTGTCATTGTTTATTTGGATGACATTTTAATTTTTAGCAAGACATTGGAGGAGAATTTGATGCATATCAAAAAGGTTTTTGAGAAGCCAAGGGAGGAGAAGCTACTGATTAATTTGAAGAAATGTAGCTTTGTGAAGAGAGAATTGGTGTATCTGGGATTTGTTGTCTCAGCAGAGGGTCTTAAAATGGACCCAGAGAAGGTGAGAGCTATCATTGAATGGCCTACCCTGAGGAGTGTTACAGAGGTAAGATCATTTCATGGTCTAGCAAGTTTTTACAGAAATTTTATTAATAATTTTAGTACTATTTGTGCACCTCTAACTTAAGCAATGAGAGGAGATAGAAAAGAATTTAATTGGACTATAGGAGCAACAAAAAGTTTTGATATGTTTAAGAAGAAAGTTATAGAGCAACCTGTTTTGGCACTTCTAGATTTCAATAAGGTCTTTCAGGGAGATTACGATGTTAGTGGCACTACCATAGGAGTTGTTTTGAGTCAAGAAGGTAAGCCTATTGCCTATTTTAGTGAGAAGTTGAATGATGCTAAGAAGAAATATTTTGTCTATGATCAAGAGTTTTATGCTATAGTTCAGGCTTTGAAGAAATGGAGACACTATTTGTTGCCAAAATAATTTGTTTTATATACTGATCACCAAGCTTTGCAGTACCTCAATAGTCAAGGGAAGTTAAATCAAAGGTACTTAAAATGGGTTGAGTTTTTGCAGAGTTATACTTTTGTTTTGAAGCATAGGAGTGGAAGGTCAAACAGAGTTGCAGACATCTTAAGTAGAAGGAAATTTTTTTTGATAGAGATGAATATAGAGGTTGTTGGGTTCAATGAACTCAAGAGTTTGTATCCAAAAGATCCAGACTTTGCAGAAGCTTAGAGGCTTGTTTGGAACCTGTTACATTGGATAGGACAAGATGGTTGGATTTCTTAATCCAAGATGGGATGTTGTTTAGAGGAAGCCAATTGTGCATTCCAAGGAGTTCTATGAGAGAGAATCTAATCAAGGAGAAGCATAGTGGAGGATTGGCTGGGAATTTTGGCCAAGATAAGACCATTGCTCTTGTTAGTGAGAATTATTACTAGCCACAGTTACAATAGGATGTAAAGAAGTTTGTACAAAGTTGCAGAGTATGTCAGATGGCGAAAGGAACAAGTCAAAAAACTGGATTGCATCACCCATTACCTGTACCTGAGAGGCTATGGGAGGACATTAGTATGGATTTTGTCCTTGGATTTTTGAGGACACAGAGAGGGCATGATTCCATATTTGTGGTGATGGATATATTTTCAAAGATGGCACATTTCATTATGTGTCATAAAACCAGTGATGTTGTTCATATTGCAATTTTGTTTTTGAGAGAGGTGGTGAGACTACATGGTCTACCAAAGAGTATAGTTTCAAACAGAGATACCAAATTTGTTGGTTATTTCTAGAGAACATTATGGAAGAAGTTGAAGACGGATTTGAAGTTCAATTTTTCTCACCATCCACAAACTGATGGACAAACAGAGGTGGTCAATAGGATTTTGGGTAACATGCTAAGATGCTTAGTAGGAGGTAAACCAAAGGGATGGGATTTGATTTTACCATAGGAAAAATTTGCTTATAACAATTATGTCAATAGGAGCAATGGTAAATCACCATTCTAGATTGTATATGGGAGTAGTCTTAGGAATGCTTCTGAACTGAGAAACATGGATAAAGGAGAGAAGAGTAGTGATGAGGCTGAAGATTTTGTTGAGCACCTAAATAATTTGCATGACGAGGTGAAGAAGCATATCAATAAGATGAACTCTCAGTATAAGGCTAAGGTAGATCAGAAAAAGAGGTATAAGGAGTTCTAGGTAGGAGATGAAGTCATGGTTCATTTGCGAAAGGAAAGGTTTCCAATTGGTTCATACAACAAGTGGAAGATGAAGAAGTTTGGACCATGCAAGATCCTGAAGAAGCATGATTCAAGAAATGCATATGAGGTAGAGTTGTTTGATGGAATTCATATTTTTTTTTTTAAAAAAAACAAAGGGGTAAAATTTTTATTGAAACTCAAAGAACATCATTACAAAGAAGGCAAGAGACCAAAGTCCCCAGGAAAATCCAAACCACCAAGCAGGAAAAGACAATCAACACCATCAGCCATCACTTTTCCCCTCCCTGTCCTCAGCAAGAATTCTCTCAAAATCAGGATGGAGTGCCAGAGAAACCATTTCCCACTCCTCAATTCTCCATCCCTCAGCATACTCTGACGCCCATTTCGCCAAGCAATCAGCAGCCCTATTCCACTCCCTTGGAATATGGACGAAAGTCACCATCTCCATTAAAGAACTAACCCGCAAAATCTGTTGCACCACCCCAGCCAGCTGCCAACTGACATCCTCCACTTTCTGCTTAATAAGTAAATTGACCAACACCTGGGAATCAGATTCACAAACAACCCTTCTCCATCCCAACTCATAGGCTTTCTCAAAAGCACAAAGAATTGCCAACCCTTCCATGTAGTTGACAGTATGCACACCCTCATATACTGAAAAAAGGAAAACCATCGAACCCGAATAGTCCCTACCAATCCCCCCAATACCAGCCGGCCCCGGATTGCCTCTGGAGGAACCATCAGTATTGATTTTCAGAACCCCAATTGGGGGAGGCTGCCAAAATCCAGACCTTTGAACTCTCTGCTTTGAATGCTTACCACGCTTAACACATGCCGAGGCCGAGGACGGCCCCTGAATCTCCAATCTCTCTGCCACTTCAGCATCCCTTTTCCCCAAGGGGAATTCTAACTCACACTTAGCCACCACCGTCTCCTGAACCATGCCCAAAATTCTCTGCCAAATTTGTTGCACCAACTTCTTTTCTCCCCGAAATATTCACCGATTCCTCTCCAACCAAATCTGCCACAATATGAAGATAGGGCCCACCGACCACACCACCTGTAAAAAGGAAGCCATAGAAGGAGGCCTACCCAACCTCTGCCAAAACTCAATCAACGAGGAAGCATGAACACAGGGACTACTCCAAACCCCCCACCAGAAGTGCCAAATATGGAGGGAGAAAGGGCAGCGAAAGAACAGATGAGTCGAGTCCTCCTCGTTAGCCCCACACAAAACACATACCGAGGGACCTTGAAAGCCACGCTTCTGAATATTATCCCAGGTCAAGCACTTATTCCAAGCCAACATCCATACAAAACAATTACATTTTGGCCAGGAAGACTTGTTCTAGATCTTCTTCCACCACTGGATTTCATCCCCCTCCACCCTATGGGATAATAGCTCCTGGTAACCAGAAGCAACAGTGTAATCCCCATTAGGATTGGGAGACCAGGCAAGCACATCATCATACTGGAGAGAGCTGCAACACCTCCTAGAAAGGATACTATGCAACTCACTACATTCCTCTGGCAAACCAACATCAGGCCATTCATCTGGAGACTTCCATCCCGCCACCTCCAACTGACCTCAAGAGGAAAATGACTTAAAGTCACTCACCCGTGTCCACCCAATCTCGTAAAATCTCTGACAAAGGTTTACCAAGTGAGGAAACTGAGAAATGATGGGGGGATATCCATCCCATGAGTCAGACCAAAAATGAACCTCGGTCCCCTTTTTACAAATCCAAAATAAACCATCCTTAATGAGAGTAGCCCCTTTCTTAAGAGTGCTCCAGATCACAGAGCCCTTCCCCAGAAGGGGGTAACGAGGCATTTCCAACTGAGGGATTCCCTGAAGATACTTCTGAGAGAGAATCTTGGCCCAACTCTTATCATGCTCCTTACACCACCTCCAGTACAGTTTCACAGCCAAAGCCACACCAACCAAAGCCATCTGCCGCAGACCCAGGCCACCATATTGCTTTGGGCTACACACCACCTCCCATCTGACCAAACTCCATTTGGAAGACTCCAAGCTACCCGCCCATAAGAATTGTCGTGTCACATAATCCAAATCCTTAACAAAACCCAAAGGGGCCACCTGAAGCATGCATCTGTAAATGGGCAAAGCCTGAACCACAGACTTGATAAGCTGAACCCGACCAGCAAAGGATAGCCACCGATGTGTCCAGTGATTAACCTTTGCCCTAAACTTATCTAAAATGCTCTGCCATGACGCCCGAGGCAATCTACCCACCGAAATAGGGAAGCCAAGATAGGTCAGAGGAAGTGTCCCAATCTGAAATCTCAAAGTTTGAGCAATCCTTCTCTGAATGGGGTACGAAGTGTTGAAGAATAAAATAGAAGACTTGTCCTCATTTATTTGTTGACCTGAGGCAACCAAGTAGACATCTAATGCCCTACGCAAATTAGAAGCCTCTCGCATTGTAGCCATACCCATCAGAGCTGTATCATCCACAAATTGTAGATGAGACTGCGGAGGTAGATTGCCTCCCCATTGCCAACCCTGGATACTACCCACCTCCACATTCCTTCTAAGCAACCTCCCCAATCCTTCAGCAAGGAGGATAAACAAGTATGGAGAGAGAGGGTCCCCCTGACGAAGGCCCCTTGAAGCACCAAATAGCTCAGAATGATTCCCATTAATAAGCACAGAGAAGGAGACAGAGGTAACACAACTCCTAACCCATTGAATCCACTCCGCCACAAACCCAAAAGCATCCAGAACCTTCCATAAGAAGGACCATCGAACTCTGTCATAAGCCTTCACCATATCCAATTTGATAAACATTACCTTTTCCTTGGAGCTGGCCATTGAATGGATGACTTCAGTTGCAATAACAATCCCGTCCAGAATCTGTCTACCTGCAACAAAGCCACTCTATTCTTCAGAAATCAACTCCTCAAGCCCCTTTTTCAACCTGTCGGCAATTATCTTAGAGATTATTTTATAAATGACATTGCAGAGAGAAATGGGTCGAAATTGGCTTAACCTATCTGCCCCCTCACACTTGGGAATAAGCACAAGGAAAGTAGAATTTAAGGCCCTTAGCATCTGCTTGTTCCTTTGAGATTCTTGCACAACCTCCAGGAGATCCAAATTGATAATGTCCCAAAATTCTTGAAAAAACTCGATTGGGAAGCCATCAGGCCCTGGCGCCTTCCCCTTCTGCATCTGAAAAACAATTCCTTCAAGTTATTCCAATGTGATATCGCTCATGAGCTGTTGGTTCAGCTCCCTAGACACAAGATGTAGAATACAAGAGAGAACTTGATCCTCCTCAGGCGACCCCCCTTGCGAGTCCTCCCTAAAGAGAGAAGCAAAATATTGTCGAACCTCATTAGAAATTTCAGGGAAGGAAGACAAATATTCTCCCCCATCACTCACAAGACTAGAGATAGAATTCCCATGCCTCCGTGCTTTCACCGAATTGAAGAAAAAAGACGTATTTTTATCCCCTTCCTGCAACCAAACTATTCGAGCCTTTTGTTTCCAATATATCTCTTCCCTCAACTCCCATTCCTCCAAGGTTCTCATAGCTTGCGCTTCAGCCTGAAGAAGCTCAGGCGTCACTCCAGCCTCCCTTAACCTCCTCGTGATACTATCCAATTCTCCCTGAGCCACTGCCTTTTCATGGAATACATTCCCAAAGCACTGATAGTTCCAGCGCTTAAGCTAATACTTCACATGTTGGAGATGCTTGGAAAAAACATACATTGCTGTCCCATACATAGGTCTACCACTCCTCCACCATTCCGCCACATAATCCTTTAGAGAGGGGTCACGCAACCACATGAGCTGGAACCTAAAAGAAGGTGTACGCTGAGCACAAGGTGAATCAATGACAAGCTTGATAGGCCAATGATCGGAACCTTTCCAATCCAAGATCTCAGAGTGTGAAGACCACATCCCCCCCACCCAGTAACAAGAAACCAGAAAGCGATCCAGCCTTTCTGCAATGCAATAATCCCCAACTCGACGGTTGGTCCATGTAAACTGACCATTACTAGGCTTGATATCAACAAGATTTAAAGAATTGATGCTATCCCTAAGCAACAAAGTAGAGGGCTCCAGCCTCCTAGAACCACCCCGCTTCTCAGCCACCTCACAAATAGCATTGAAGTCCCCAGCCATAATCCAAGGGTGGAAAGGAGCCATAGATCGGACTAACCTAATATGAGACCACAGAGCTTGCTTACCCCAGAAATCTATAGGAGCATAAATATCAGAAAAGAGAATAACCTCCCCTGTCTCAAAGCTAGAAGCAATCATAGATAGAGTTGATTTAGAAGACACCCACCAGAGAGGCCGAATTTTCTGAGGGTTCCAAAAACAGGCCACCCCCCCAGAAGATCCATGAGCACCAATACACTGACACTCGCCACACCTCCATAACCTAGGTGCCAAGTCAAGCATACTCTCAACAGATAGCTTAGTCTCCTGAAGAAAGAACACATCAGGACCATGCTTCCGAACTAAATCATGAACCGCTTTTTGTCGAGGGTCGCTGTTCAAGCCCCTTACATTCCATGAAATAACAATCATTTCAAGGGGCTCGAAAAGTGAGCATCCAGAGTCCTTACTGACCCTGACTCAACCAAGTTCTCGCCTGTCAATTTGATCTTTTCCACTTCCTTCTTTCTACCTGGTTTAGCAAATTTCTCTGCTCCACCCTTCTTAATGTATTTTTGCAAAATACCCAGTTTTGGAGGCTTAGACTTCTTAGCAGACTCCAGATCTGCACTTTTCTCAAGAGGAGAGGAACCCTCCCCCACTGCTGGAATAACAGCCAAAGATACCGAAGCCTCTAGGCCTTCTGATGGCATAGCGGCATCCGTGAGCACACCATAATCATGTTGTGGTTCCATAGAAGATCCGAGAGCAGGTCCCTCTTGAGCAAACCCCTCAATCCCCTGCTCTAAGTTTACCAAACTTGGATTAACTTCCTGGTGACACAAGTCATCCAAAACCTCGAACCTGTTAAAAGTGCTCTCTTCTTGCCTTTCTCTGAAAGGTCTCTTTTGCCCCCTGTTCTTACTTCGAGCCTTGACAGGAACAAAACCATCATTAGCTTCCGCCACAGTAGGACCGCTACCCTTCTCCTTATCCGCCCTGGGAGGCTCTCGAGAAGGCTGAGAAGGCTGGGGATCCACCGACTTGTATCTTGGACACTTTCTTAGCAAATGGCCATATTCACGATAGAGCCTTTTTCCCCAGGGTCTGTGACGAAGCTCCAACTGGTTTTCCAAGCAACGAAGCCAACAAGAGCAACACATCCTCCCGACAACATTCCACTGGGAGGCGAGGTAAATGAACCCACACGGGGACGCGGTTTGGAAGCTCCTCTGTAGGGTTAAATCCTGCATGCCACGGCTTGATAAACAACCCCACCTTATTATAAAAATAAGGGCCTCCCTCAAACACCCTGTTACGATCGGCTATGCAGTTAAAAGTAACCATGAAGTAATTGTTAGCCAACAACATTATCTCCATTTCTCCCACCGGCTCCCACGTTCTCTGAGCCCAAGTCTCCAAAAACTGGAGTGATACCCTCAACCCCAAAAATTTGCAATATAAGGATTGGTTTGAGTAGTAATCAATATCTTCAGCAATCAGATCAGGTGGAACAACAAATTTCGGTCTCACCTTGCACCGCTCTAAACAGCCATTAACCTTTGTGATCCGTGTACCAGAGGACAATCCTGCACTATCCGTCCCAGAGTCTGTAGTAAAAAGATTGTTATTAAATGTTGACATCCCATTCTTTGGGGACATCGAGCAAATTGTTGCGTGAACACTCGAATCAGGGGTAACCCCAGAGACCTCTCCCTTGGAAGAAGCCATCAATCCCTACTCCAGATCATAAACCCACAGAGAGAAATAAAGGGCCGCAACCCCTGTCACTTCCACCTCCCGAACTCCGCAATACCGGCCACTCCAGCCCTCCCACACTCGCACTAGACAAAAGGGAGATTACCAACACCAGAAGGAACCTTCTACAACCCCCGAACCCCCCTTACCACCACGGGATCGCTCAATACCCAGCCACAGAGCCACCAGCTCGCCCGAATACAAACTCCCATGCGCATGAAGCCACACCCCGAAAACACCAGTCGGCACAGGCAGCAGGGAATCGCGCCAGTCAACCTCCCCAAACACTAGTACACACCAGAGATTAGTCGTCCGCCCCCAAGAACACCAAACACCCCTCCCTAGAACGCGCAGATGCAAAAAGAAAAGATCTCGAGCTAGGGAATGGGTGCCCTAGCTCGGCCCGAGCAGAGACAGTCGCACGCCATCCAGCGATTTCCCCCTGATGGAATTCATATTTCACCTATGTTTAACATCTCAGATTTAATAGAATATCATGAGGGAGGAATTGATGAAGAAATAATAGAGGCACAGTGGAACATTCCAGCACCTACTTCAGAAAAGGAGGAGATAGAAGACATTTTGGATAGTCATGTGGGAAGAAGCACAAGAAACAGGAAATATGCAGAGTACTTGGTGAAATGGAGAGGAAGACCTGTTGAAGATTCATCATGGTTATCTAATTCTGAGGTTAACCATCTTGGTTTCCCTCGAACTCCTGAGAAGTGACAAGGTCACTTTTCAAATTACCTTGGGTTTCTGATGTAGGAGCATCCAAGGTGTAAGAGCAATCTTGCATCACCAAAAAAAAAGTTGTTTCTTTTCAATAAGGGCTAGATTTGGTAGGGTTACTATTTTAGTAAGTTTGCATTTATGCACAGTTGGACATGAAATCTTACATAGACCTCCAAAATGGTAAATTGAAGCCAATGGTGAAGAAATCACTTCAATACCATTTGTCATTTGAGAGATATTAAAATTTTAATTTTTGAAAATCCTAGTAAAATATTCGGGGTCAATTTTGAGGCACTTAGAGGCTCCAGATGGGCCTGAAAATTGGTGGAAAACAAAAGTAATTGGCCTATAGGCCCTACTTTTTGATGAAATATTTCTTGAGAGCTTTCTAAAAAGGTATTATAATAGAAAATCTGACGGACGGATCAAAAGTTATGACCCCACGAAGTTGTAATACCAAAATTAATAAAATTTCAAAATATCTTCTTGAGGAAGTTGCACTTTCTAGAAGATTCTTGGGCGGATACACCTTCCAAATAAAGGATGTAAAGGGGGACTACAGAGAGGAGGTGAGAGTAGCGTAGATGGTGGCTCCAATTTGCAGATTTATGTAATTAGAAATCCCATGTGATGGCAAATATAATGATGTAATTTCATTTTCATTTCAGTGATAATAGAAAATATTTGCTTTCCTTCTTGCATTTTTTTTGTGCCATTATTTGTTGTTTTTGTGAGTTTTAGATTGTAAGGGGAGTACCCTTCATCATATTCACCAAGTCGTCATTATACCACACATTTTCTACCACATGTATGCCATGTCAGTATACTCTAATCAGTCCAACTTGCAAAGTTGTCTTTTGCATATTTAAATATTGACCATCGTTGAATTTGATTTGAGCTATTAAGTTTCTGTCGCAGTGAAGTTCCTGTCACATGAAATGCACACTACTATAGTTGAAAAATGTGATATTTTTGTAGCATGAATTTACCAGGTCACTGTGAACTTCTTGTAGCTATGCTTGTTTCTGTAGTTGCATACAATGGTTTGTATACCTAAGTTGACATCAATGGCAATCTAATGCCAATTAACAAACTCAATGCCAACATTTGATATTATCTTTTATATCATAATAAGAATGTTCTACTCTAATGTATAGTTTATTATTGCATATATCTAAGTAATTGCGTCTATTAAATGATTTAATAATAAATGATATTAACTTTTATAATTAAATTTTTTATTTTTTGATATATTATTCTCAATTTATTTTAATTGAATTTTTCTCATTATTAATTGTATAATTTTTAAATTTTTTGCTACCATTAATATAGATATAATTGTAGTTTTTCTTATTCTTTGCACATTTTATTTTAATGTTCCCTTTTAATTTTATATAAGCTCATCCCATATATTCATTTTTCTCCAATTTTTATTCTTTTTTATTCTTTATTTTTTACTTTATATCCCCTCTTTTCTTATTAACCAATCATGTTATTATTCAATTATTTTAAATTCATAATTTAATCATAATTTTCTTTCTTTCATTGCCTTCTTGATTCTCACACCTACCGACCCCCTCCCTCCTCTTTCTTCCCCCTTTTTATCTGGCTTGGTCTACTAACCATTCTACAATTTTGCTCTCTTATCTTCTTAATGATGGATCATGTAGTTTGATCTGAAATGTTGAGGAAAAGAAAAATTTACACAGTCAAAAACAAAAAACTACACACTACACACTACAAGAAAACACTTGCCAACCTTTGTGCGGTTGAGTGCTCTCAAAATACCTATAAACACAAAGGAAAATAAAAAATGTTTGGGGATTTACATTAGTCAAATCCCTACTTTAGTATTTCCACCTCCATAGCAGCCAATAGATAGATAAGTAGAAAAATAGTGTTTAAGAATGGTCAGAGCTATGAATGTGCAATAGTGTAACTAAAATGAAAGAATAGGGATGTGATAATACCAAGGTGCTTAGGGGTACAAATAAAGGAAATGCATACAATTAAAATAAGAAATAAGAACTATATTATTTGTAAAGGCTTGAGGAAGCCAAAGAGAATAAGAGAGCCAGAGAGAATGTTGTAGAGAGCTCAAAATAGTTGTGTAGCTTGAGAGAGAGTTGTGGCTAGTTGTATAATGCAAGAGTCCAAGATAACCAACAGAGAGCTCCAAAACAAGAAGTTAGCTTCAAAAATGAGAGAGGAGGAAAGAGGAAGAGGTTGACGAGCCATTTAGATTCATATCAAGTCACTTCCATTAACCTAGGAGGGTGAGAAGTGGAAAAATATTCATAAATGACCAATAAACGAAAACTATCATAGGATGCTAGCATGATGCACAAACGTCCACACAATAAACTAGTGTAAGACAATTTATGCTAAAAAATGATGAAAGACTAGAAAAACATAAGAGTAACACAAAGGCAACATGAAAAAGGGACTACAAGAAAGGGGGTATGAGCATCTTGAGTAGTAAAAAGGCTAAGCAAGGGTTGAAATGAACCTACAAAAACACTAATGGAATGGACACCAAAGTGTACACAAAACATAGCATGAAATTAAAAGGGTATGTAATTTTTGATGTTACTCTATCAAGCCAAAATCTATGGGTTACAAAAATGATAAAGCTCAAAAAAATTGTGTTAAAAATTCAACTCATCACATTTATATGCTCACCTTACTCGGTGTTTTCTCATACTTTGTCACTTCATTTAGGAATATGAATTTGTTGTGCAACATAATGTCAAATTTTAATGAAGTTTTTAAACTTTGCAAGGTTAAAAACTCCAAGGGTTTGCATAATAATGAAAATGACTTTTTACTATTCACTCTCTTGTAAGTATTTGAGTGCTAATTTACAAACTAAAAACCCTAATTCTTATTAACCTTATTTTCACATGCCACCAATCACATTGATGATAACACATATTTTGTGTAGTGACATATGACCTAACTGTTAGGATAGGTGACATTATAATTACTATCTTAATTTGATAATTGTGTGTCTTCACGTTCTTTGGAAAGTGTTCTAGAGGACATGAGGGATAAAATATTCATTATTTATTTTCCTATGACAAATTGTAATTGCATTCAAAGAGGTGGACCCACTACGGTAACAAGTACAAAGCATCCCATGAGCATATTCCCTTTGGGCGTCCAACTTCTGGGTGGGTACCACTTTGCAATGCATATCCTTGCATGTTATTTGCATGTTTTACATGGTGGGGCACCCAAGTTTGCATGTCGGTGCATGTTCTTGCATGAAGTCATTGAAGTCATTGGAGAGTTATGAAGCACTTGATATTGACCAATTTTGATTGGCTATGGGTTAGGTGCCCATGTGAAGGCCATTATGGGTTTTCCACTAAGGAGGGCATGGGTTTTTCCAGGTGGTTTTACTTGTTGTTTTTGGATACCATTTGTGGTATTCTCGCCCACAAACTTCTATATATTGGAGCATTGAGATGGTGGTTTGTAGAGTTTGTTTGCAGGTTGTTAGAGTAATGAAGTGTTGCTGAAATTCAAAGAGAAGTGTTGTATTATTGTATCTCATTTTAAGATTAATACACACATTGGATCTCTTTGGGTGTGGAGTTTTTTCCTGAAAGGGTTTCTCCACGTATATCTTGTGTCACTTATGGATGTCAACTTATGGTATTGTTTATTTTCTTTCATGTTTGGAATTGTTAATCATATAATCACTTTATGGTAATCTTGGATACATAATTTCAGATTTGCAAATTCTTTATTATGTTCTATTGTTGTAAGTTTCACCTTGGATTTCCAACATTTGGTATCAGAGCTAATGGTTCTGTTGAGAGAGGGATGTCTTTCTTTTAAGTGTTGAAGGTTTTTTGTTTGCAGTGGGAGCTTGTGCATTGTGGGTTTTGCAGATTTGTGAAGAATATTGAAAACCATGGCTTCTACTCCTCATCTATATATTGAGAAGTTCAATGGCACTGGTTATGAGATGTGGAAGTTGAAGATGGAGGATATCCTTGAAGAAATATACCAGTGGTTGGAAATTTTAAGTGAAAAGAAACCATAATCAATGTTTGATGAAGATTGGAAGAAAATGGACAAGAAGGCACGGGGAACCATTTGGTTGTGTCTTGTAGATTTCGTCCTCCTAAATGTTTTAGAAGAATCTACCACATTCAAGTTGTGGAGGAGGATAGGTGAAATTTTCCAAACTAAAAGTCTAACAAATAAATTGTATCTCAAGAGACATTTGTATTCTTTGAAAATGAAGGATGGTGATTCTATTGCAGAACATTTAAATGCTTTTAATATGATTATAAGTCAACTTGCATTTGTATATGTTAAGATAGAAGAAGAAGATAAATGTGTTTTTTCACTTTGTTCTTTACTCGAATCTTGGGAAAATCTAATTGTTGACATAAGTGGTGGTGGTAAGAACCAAAGATGGATAGTCTCATTGTTATACTTCTTTCAAAAGAGGTGAGGATAAATTCCATGAATGCGGGGTCCCAAGATGCCTTGCATGTGTGAGGAAGGTCCAAAGAAAAAGGAGGGGCTAAAGGGGACAAAAAGAGAGATAAGTATAAAGGACATTCTAAAACCCCCAGGAAGAGCAGAGTAAAGTGTTGGAATTGTGGTAAGAGAGGACATGGGAAGGAGTGCAAAACAAGAAAAAGAGTTCATATGCTTCCACCAAAAATTCATCAGAAGATAGTGATTATGATGCTTTGTTTATTTCTACTAACATTGTTAGTAATGATGCTTGGATTATTGATTTAGGTTGCTCCTACCATATGAATCCTCATAAGGAGTGGTTTATTTCATATTCGGTTTATGATGGGAGAGAAGTTTTCTTTGGTGATAATAGCACGAAGAAGATTGTTGGTAAGGGAAAGGTAAAGTTGTGTTTCAGTGATGGGAGGGTTAAAACCCTTGATTACACATTCTAGGACTTGTGAGAAATTTACTTTCAATATCCAAGTTGAATGATTCTAGAATGTATGTGAAATTTGACAAGTCTGGTTGTAGGTTGGTAAGGGGGAGTTTGGTGATTGCTAAAGGATCTCGGATAGGGACTATTTTTAGGCTTAATGCCTCTGCTTTTTGTAAAGTTCTCTGCCAATGTAACTGGAACTAAAAATGCATGTATGTTGTGGCACCATAGGTTGGATCACATAAGTGAAAAGGGTCTTCAAACCATTTTGAATAAAAGTTGGTTGATGGTATTTCTGATTATTCTATTGGAAAAATGTTTTTTGTGAGAATTGTGTGTTTGGTAAATAAAATAGATTGTCATTTTCTAATGGAACTAATAAAGCTAAGAGGTTACTAGAGATCATTCATTTGGATGTGTTTGGACCAGTGGATGTTGACTCTTTTGGAAAATCTCGTTATTATGTTACTTTCATTGATGAAGTCTCAATATACACCTGGATTTATTTTATGCATGCAAAATATGAAGTTTTCACTAAGTTTAAGGAATTTAAAGCCTTAGTTGAAAAGAAAATGAATTATAAGATAAGGGTGTTGAGATCTGACAATTGGGGTGAATATTATTCTATGGAATTTGATGAGTTTTGTAAGCATGTAGGTATTGTTCAGCAAAATACTACTCCTTATACACCCCAACAAAATGGAGTTACAAAAAGAATGAATTGAACCTTGATGGAAAGAGCTAGGAGCATGTTGAGTGGTGCTAAGATTGATAGATTCTTTTGGGCAGAAGCTATAAGTACTACATTTTATTTGGTTAATAGATCTCCTTGTTCAACTCTTATTGATAAAACTCCTTATGAAGTGTGGATAGGTAGAAATCCTTTTGTTTCACATTTAAGGGTCTTTGGTTGTGAGTATTTTATTCATGTGCATCAATAGAAATGTCTAAATTGAATCCAAAAGCACATAAATGCATCTTTGTTGGTTACAGTGAGAATGTAAAAGATTATAAGCTTTGAAATCCACTAACATGTAAAATGGTTTTCTCAAGAGATGTGATTTTCAGGGAGTTTAGAGCTTACAAGTGAAGAACAACCAAAGGAGAAAGAGAAGACAAAAACAATGTACTTTGAGAGAAACATTGAGAAGCAAGAATATGCACGTGGAAGGACAACTAGATGGATTAGAGGATGGAGAAGAAGAAGAGGATTTAGAGAGTTCAGATGATGTGCAGGATGAGCATGTAGAAGAAGAAGAGCAACAAGAACCCCTTACTCCTACATTGAGCATATCCACAAGACAAAAAAATCTAGTCGACAAGTATAGACAATCCAATTTTCATTGTGTATTTGCTTTGTTGAGTACTGACGATGAACCTAGATCCTACAAGGAGGCTCTTTCTTTAGAAGAAAGTGAGTCTTGGATGCAAGCCAGTAAGAGGAGATGATGGCTTTGGATGGTTGTGATACCTAGGATCTTGTCATTTTTCCCAAAGGAAGGAATCCCATTGGTTGCAAGTGGGTATTTAAAAATAAATTGGTGCAGATGGTCGGTTAGAGTGGTACAAGGCTAGATTGGTGGTCAAGGGATACTCCTAGAGAGAGATGGAGTTGATTTCAACAAATTTTCCTCTCCTATTGCTAAGTTAACTTCTATTAAATTCCTATTATCTATTTTTGTTTCTTATGATTTTGAAATAGAGAAAATGGATGTTAAGGAAGAAATTTACATGTGATATCCTGATGGTTTTGTTGTGAAAGGAAAAGAACACTTGGTTTGCAAGTTAAAGAGATCTTTATATGGTTTGAAATAGTCACCCAGGATGTGGTACTAGAATTTTGATGCCTTTGCATTGAAGTTGGGTTTTATTAGGAGTGAGGAGGATCATTGTGTTTACATTAAGGTTATTGATGATCAAATACTAATCATTATCTTGTATGTTGATGACATGTTTATGGGTAACAACAAGGTAATGATTAGGGAGCTTAAGAATAAGCTTTCTGACACATTTTATATGAAGGATTTGAGGGTTGTAAAATTTATCCTTGGGATGGAGATCAATAGAGATAGGGTTCACATAAAGCTTTGGTTAAGTCAAAGTAAGTATGTTGATACCATTTTGTAGAGATTTAGTATGCATGACTGTAAACTAGTAAATATTCCATTTTTGGTTGGTACTAAGTTGAGTTTAGACATGTGTCCTAATTCTGATGATTATTTTGAAGAGATGTCTAATGTTCCTTATGCTAGTGTCATTGGTAGTTTGATGTATGCAATGGTTTGCACTAGACCAGATATAGCCCAAGCAATGGGAATTTTGAGCAGGTTTATGTTTAACCCTGGTAAAGAGCATTGGAATTTTGTTAAGAGGTTGTTTAGATATTTGTGTGGTACTTTAGATTACTGTTTGGTTTATCATGGTACTAATGATGTGGTCAAGTCATTGGACATATAGGATTTTGTTGATGCAGATTGGGCAGGTGACTTGGATAGTCGAAGGTCCACTAATGGCTATGTTTTTACTTTTTTTGGAGGTGCAGTGAGTTGGATGAGTAAGAGGCAGCCTATAGTTTCAATGTTCACCACCAAATCAGAGTATATGGCTGCTACATGTCTTTAAGGAGGTAGTTTGGTTACAAATACTTGGTAAAGGTATTGGTTTTGATTGTAGGAAAATGAGGATTGGATGTGATAGCTAGAGTGCCATATTTTTAGCCAAAAATCATATGTATCATGCTCATACTAAGCATGTTGATGTTCAGTATCACTTTGTGCAAGAAATAGTTGAGAATGGTAAGGTCTTGATCAAGAAGGTTGACACTTTGGATAATGTTACAGATTCTCTCATGAAGCCAATGACCATAAATAAGTTCTCTTGGTGCAGGAAGGCCATGGGCCTTGATCATTGTAGTTGATTATATTTTATTTGTATCTCATGGATGTAATTACAATGTATAATGTCAAGTGGGAGAATGTTAGGATAGGTGACATTATAATTGCTATCCTAAGTTGATAATTGTGTGTCTCCATGTTCTTTGGAAAGTGTTCTAGAGGACATGAGGGACAAAATATTTATTTTTTATTTTTCTTTGACAAATTGTAATTGCATTCAAAGAGGTGGACCCACTACGGTGTTGACTACAGAGCATCTCGAGAGCATATTTCATTTGGGCATCCAACTTCTAGGTGGGGATCACTTTGAAATGCATATCCTTGCATGTTTTGCATGGTGGGGTGCCCAAGTTTGCATGTTGGTGCATGTTCTTGCATGAATTCGTTAGAGAGTTATGGAGCACTTGGTATTGACCAATTTGATTGGCTATGGGTTAGGTGCCCATGTGAAGGCCGTGTGATCATTTAATAATTTTCACCATGTTTATGGGTTGTCCACTAAGGGGCTGTGGGTTTTTCCAAGTGGTTTTACTTATTTTGAAATACTATTTGTGGTATTCTCTCCCACAAACTTCTATATATTGGAGCATTGAGATGGTGGTTTGTAGAGTTTGTTTGCAGGTTGTCAGAGTAAAAAAGTGTTGCCAGAATTCAGAGAGGAGTGTTGTATTGTTGTATCTCATTTTAAGATTAATACAAACATTGGATCTCTCTGGGTGTGGAGTTTTTCCTGCAAGGGTTTCTCCATGTATATCTTGTGTCACTTGTGGATGTCAACTTGTGGTATTACTGATTTTCTTTCATGTTTGGAATTGTTTCTTGGATACATAATTTCATATTTGCAAACACTTTATTAAGTTCTATTGATGCAAGTTTCACCTTGGATTTCCAACACCAAACCCATTTTCAAGCTATTTTTCATTGTTGTTCATTTATTATAGCCCTTATTTTGCATAAACGATATATATGCCACATATTAACAATCAAATTGATTCATGAAACTTCTTCATTCATCTTAAGATACTTTTCAACCATGCATGTGATAATTTTTCACCAATTTTATCTCTATGGCATGTGCCCTAATTATTTATTATAAAATCCATTATAAACCTAGAACAAAAATTAACAAGACAAACTAAGATGCATGCATATGCATTTATCTATTGATACAATTACCTATCTTCGATTATCACAAAATTACATGGTCACAAAAGGCCATTTTTACCTTATTAGCAAGCTAGCTACATATCATTATGATCTTGCCTACACCTATATTATCCATTGAGGACTATCTCACTATCGTATCAAACTAGGGGCATAATCTTCCCCCACTTTATTGTGTGCTTGTGCACTTGGAATTACATATAGAGTTGCATGGCAACACCTGGTATGATCTTTATCTAGAGTTCTATTACTACTAGGGACCTATTTCCTTACCTTGACTATTGTGTCTCTTTTCTCTTTGAGCCACATTAGGGACATATGCCTTTCTAGTGTTGTATGTAAGTACTATTGGGATTAGGCGTCATACATCTTGTAATTATAATATTTGTATTTATTAAATATTTTGTAATATTAATGTGATCACATGAAAAAGGGCATCCCACTTGAGGTGGGACTTTATGTCACATTTAAAATGTATTATGTTGTCTTGTAAGAAGCATCTAATGCCATGCAAAATTTGTAAGCAAATTTATGGTATTTTAAGGTGCGTAAGAGATTTTGTGACACATAAGAGCATGTGAGAGGGAGCTACAAAGTTAAATAATAAAATTAATGGATAAATTTTTACCAACTTATGATGTGTAAGATATGATGCATAATCTCTTTCTAAAGGATAGATAAGTTCAAAATGGAGTGCCCAAGTTTGGTGAAGGAGTTATGGAGCATGAATTACATTCCATGTTGAGAATGTTGACCCATTATGACATAGACATTAGAATTTATGCCCTAGGTTCTAGGTGTCATATTTTCCCATGGTATTTTTGGAAATTATTTGTAGTTCCCAATTTTGGGCTTTGTCTATTTAATGGATGCTTGGTATGGAGATGTTGATGCACTTGTATTTATAGGGGCTTACATTTCCATAATTGTGTGTATCATGTTTTCCTTGTGTATTTGATATGTTTTCCTCATGTATTATGTGTGTTTACCTCATGTATTCTATGTGTTTACTTCTTGTACTTAGTGGGTTTGCTTCATGTATTCCTTGTTTGTTGTGTGTATTCCTTGTATGTTTCGTGTATTCCTTGTATGCTTCATGTATTCTTTGTATGTATCGTGTTTTCCTTATGTATGCTTTTTTGTATTCTTTTATGTGTACTTCATTGATTTCTCATTACATTCCTTATGTATGATTGAATCTTACATTGTCTTGCATGCAATACATTTTCTTTATGTTTGTCTTAACATTGTGATTGATGGGATCCTAAGTTGGGGGTTAGCACATCTCTCAACTTGGTGTCATCATGTCTCTTCAATGTTTTGATAAATAAATCTATCTTCTCCATTCCTTTAGTGTGAGTATGAATGTAAGATCGTACCCTCACTAAAGTGGGGGCTAAATTTTTTGGCATAAATTGTCACCCTTGACAATTTCACATTATATTGACACCCTATTTTTCCTATAAAATTAATTACATTAATAATTTATTTATTTTGGGACTAGATTGGGAAAATATAATAAAATCCTCGACATCTCGATAAATTTGGTCCAAAAACACATGAACAAAGGTGAGGGCATTCTTGTCCTAAGGGTGACCTATTTCAATAATTATTATTTTAAGTGTCAACTTTGAGTATTGTAAAATAACCTCAAGTTAGCCTGTATACAAAAAGATCAATTGGGATGCATATATAAATAATTTTCCCTCTCATTTGAACATTAGGAATTATGAACAAGGTACTCTTATGATCAATCATGCACTATTATGCTCTTATTATGAAGATGTATGTGAGTTATCCTCTACATGTTAGCTACAAATATATATTTTGTTAATGTGGACTAACCTTTTGTAGGTCTTCAAAGTAATTCAATCATCCAACATCAACCTTTTGTGGTAAATTATGGTGCAAACATCAATTCGACGAAGATTTTATACCTAAGGTAACATTATCAATTATCATTTGTTATTACAATCATTTATTGTTTATTTGGCCTCTTCCTGACCTAGGGTAATCACTCTTTACCATCATCATTTTTTGTTTGTAGAGGTGCAAATACCAAAACATGGTTGACTTAGGAAAGCCCCTATAGAGCACAACCTTTTCCCCTTTTTTAACGTGTGCAAGTCGGATCCAAAAGTTTCATCAACAAAAAGTTATAGAAAAGTGTAGAGCAGACATGTACCCTCAAGACCAAACTTCAAGCATTCAAAAATTCCCATTTATGGACTAGGGAAAATTTTCCCTTGTCCAAGCACTTTAGACTTCAATTTCATATGCAGGTTCCTCTCTGTCTTCATTTCTCAGATTTGTGACTATTCTACAATTTTTCATTTTCGTCTATGCAATAAATTGTGTTTTCGGACCTAGGGTTTATGTCAAATAGATTAATAAAATTGCATGTCATCAAATTTATCCTCTTTGCAACATAAAAGAACCAAACCATAGCAGATTGGCTCTCCCTTGAGGTAGCTAGCCAATCATCAAACCCTAGTCGGTTTGTGTTCTAATGTTAAGTCCAAATGAGGAAAGCTAGATCTAGGTTAATTCACTTGTTGGATATTATCTCTTTCCCACTTAACATGAACCTCACTTGTCGGTGAACCTACCTTGTCGATGAACTCACCCTTTTAGAGAAATTGCCTCATCGGTGAACTTACCCTTTTGAAAAACTTTCCTTATTCACGAACTTAAAATTTTTCCAATACAAACTTCTTTCTCCTTTCCTTCTTTCCTTTGATGAAATGCACCTTTGGAGAAACTTTCCTTTGACGAGCCTCAAGAGTTCATGAAATCAAAAATTTATCGACAAAAAATTCAATCTCCTTTCATTCCTTCTTCCTCAATAAACATTTCCTTTTGGAAAACCTCCCATGTCGATCAACTTTCCCTTTTGGTGAACTTCCCCTTTCGATGAACTAGAAAACTTGTCGAAAAGGTCTATCTAAGAGAAATTACACTAAAACTCCTTAATAATTAGACAATTTTTGTAATTCTAGATAAAGGACCGTGAATGGAGATGCATAGCCAAAGGTAAAATAATCAACCCACTAGAAAAATATCTTAGATCAGTTCTCAACTTAAGTAAACTAAGGCAAGGGAAAGGAAGATCATAAATAGAAGCCTAAAAAATATGTAATATGACCAGATAAGATCTCTCAAATTGGTTATAACTGATAGGTCATGAGGGGGGAATGAAATTTCAACAAGAACACATAACTTTTAGTGGACCTTTGACTACCCAAATCACCTACCCAATATGCATCAAAATACCCTTATATGTCTAGTGTGTTATCTACATCATTAGTACCATGATAGAACAAAAAATAATCAAAGATACCTTGCAAATATGTAAACACCCTCTTAACATAAGTTTAATGCTCCTTACCTAGGTTTGACATAAACTTGTTAAAAAAATCACTACTTGAGCAATATTCAATCTAGTGTAAACCATTACATATATAAGGTGACCAAAAACACTAGAATAAGGAATGTTATAAATATTCTCAAAATTTACATACGATTTGAAACGTGTATCTAATGAAATATTAGTGGCAATAGGGAAATACATATCATAAGTTTACAATCACGCATACTAACTTAACTGAAGTTTTCTATATTCCCTACACCTATTGATCTCCATGCCAAGAATATATTTTTTATCCCTCAAATTCTTCATATAAAATGTGCCAAAAAGCTAATTTTTGAGCTCCTTAATCATTGAAAATAAAAAAATATAGCAATATAAAAAAATCCACATAACCTTGAGAGATAAAATATGCAACCAAGTATTCAAAATGCACCATACAAAAGAATAGACAAACATGCCTTAAAGATGAAATAAGATATACCCTAAGAAAACCCTCATGAGAGAAAAATCTAACCTCCAAAAGCATCCACTCTCAATTTAGTATTCATTGTAATACACTTAAAGAGTTTCTATGAATACTTTAAAAACATCAAGCTACTTCAATGCATCCTCCATGTGTCTAAGAGGAATGGGTAACCATGTGACCACACTTCCCATTTCATGCTTCAAATATGTACTCTATAAGAGAGCTCAACACAATGATAGTTAACCTCAACCACTAAATATGTGCTTACTTTTATAGATTCAAATTTTTTTTTGAAAAAAACACTAACTAGTATTGACAAAACCACGTGTGTCAAAACCACGAGAGCTCAAAACCATTGAACCCCTCATATAATTTTTGGTACTAAGTTTTCCTAATATTAAATATTTTTCAATATGCAACCCACACAAAATATCCAACCAATCTTACAATAGAACTTTATAAGTGGACCCAAATAAATATTAAGTATGGCTATATAAATATCCAAAGAAACCTCACAAATAAATATTTATTTTGCATAACTAAAATATTTATTTTCTTATGCAAGGTGTACAAAACCCTATTTTATAACATTCTCCCACTTGTTGTATACATTGCATAAGGTTCCATTGATAAAATAAATCATTATAGTCATTTATGAAACCACGTGAATCTCCAACATGCTCTTATGCTCCATTGAGATGCTTGCAATAACATTGAAGGTGACTATCATCTCAATAAAGAACTCTTCTCATTATCCAACATGTTGCATATGGAATAAAAGGAACTAACCAAGGTGAACATGCAACAATCCAAATAACAAAAAAAAAAATATAAGTGATAATAAAGGCTCCTTGTTATTGCTAAGGTAAAAATTGAGACGACGATAAATAGCAACCACAACAAATGATAATACATCCAATCATCTATACCTCCAAATGTATCAAAAACATTAATAGAACTCATAGCAACAACATATCTAACTATAACTTCTAATCTCAAACTCCTTGTATAAAATAACCCAATGAAGCACATACATATCCATGAACTCCCACTACATGGGTAATGTCAAATATAAAAATAGATTGAGGCATACCAAGTTTACTAATCAAAACTCATTACAAAGTGTGGCTAATAATCAAGATCATGTAGTACAAAGAACAATCACCATGATCCATACATGCAACAAAAACCATTGCATACTCCCTTGCAACTAGTCTTTATACCTCTCCCAAAGTTCTCCAACATTTTCAACAACATAAAAAGATTAGAGAAGAGACTTCCATTTTGCTTTTGAAAATAATTAAGTGGAATAAAAATACATGACCACAAACATAGTGATCACAACGACTCTATAGAAATTTCAACTCAAATGTCAAGTGAACATGAACCTCCAAGAGGAAACAAAAGACTAAATAGAGGAAAAATAAAAATCATATCACATACCGTGTCCTTCTACCAATACCTAAAATTGCTAAGTTGTGCCAAGTAAGATCTCCTTCACAAAACCCTAATTGAAAAATCCTTAACAACACCCAACCATTCAATCTCATGGATCAAACAAAACATGTATATCTCATTTAATCAACATAAATGTAAGCCTCTCAAATTAAGGAATATCAAACTCAAATTCATTCCAAAACTAGGAATAAGTCCAACACCATCTCCTAAAATCCTCATAAATATAATCATAAATAAAACTCATATGCGTAAGGAGATAAACATGCCAAATACTCCTCAAATGAACCCTCTAGAACTAACAAGCATAGCTTAAAAACCATGTGCATGAGAAGATAAAGAATAAAACATAATACATATGAAAACAAAGTGGGAAATACCTATCAAATAATTATTTGGCAATAGACCAATGTTAGAAATCTGAAATAGATTGATAAACCAATGAACTTTATAAGAGAAATTCTAAGATACATAAACAATGCCAGTGACTCTAAGAGATATGCAATGTCAGAATGACAGTAATGCATTAAGAGCTTCCAAGATGAAAAATACAAGCTAGGTAGTGAATTATATAGAACTAAGGAGAGGATGGAGGTGGTAAATCAACCAATAGGAATTGATCAACAATATTAAATAAAGTTATGAAAAAGTAAATTTCTCTACCCTTTAGGGATGGGGACATCTCATCACCTTATCTCCTAGTTATTAAATAATAAATTCACTTTATTATCCTAAGAAAGCTTAATAAAAGTGTAGGAAAAACCTATGACTAAGGGAAAACAAATTACCCCACTAGGAAAATAAAAACTTACACTAACACCCCTCCTTAAGTGTAGCTTAGGAGGATGAAGAGATGATGGGTCCCAAAAAAATAGGCCATTTTAGGTACCCATGTACATATAAAACCCCCCTCGAAGAAGAAACCCCCCACAAATAGAGAAAGAACACCCCCAAACTAGGGAGAGAATAAGAGGACTAAATAGCCACTCCCCCAAAGAGATTCAACAGTAGATGCTTGAAACCTAATGCAAAAGATGGTCCATGATCATCAAAAAAAATTTCTCCCCTTAGGAAGAAGCAAAACTAAAGGTATATGCAAGTTATCTCCCTAGTTTTGAAAGGAAAATGTAGGAAGAAAACTCAAAATGTATGAAGTCTTTGAACTTGGCTCAAGTGTCCCCATATCGATGTTGAAGGTTGTCAAAATAAAATCAAACATTCTAGGCCACACTGCTAAAAATGACAAGTTAGAATCTACTAGAGACGAATGTAGAACACAACTTAATTACTCAAGTATCTCCTCTAAAGATGTCTCCTCCAAATGTTGATCAAAATTATCCACACTCATGTCAAACTATAATGAATGATCATGTAGAGAATGAACAAGAGGATCAGAGTGTTACCTCACAACAACTGAAGAAGAATCGACTCCACCAAATATAAGATTAATACAATCAATAGTTTCTCTCAAATATGTAATATGTGTCTCCATAAATAATTCTGAAATACCTATCAAAGTATTATCCCATAAAGTTGTATCTAAAAGACTATCTATGTCTTGCTGCAAGAAATCATTGAAAGCTTTCAAAGAAGGATGTATGAACTCTGAAGCTATAGCAGGTGATTGAAATGAGATATCAATATGAGTATTATAAGAACGAAGAGAAGTCTATATGTCATTTGAATGTTCAGGACCTACGAAAAACTAAAGCTCTTCTAAAGTGGTATATTATCTACATCATCAAGTGGAATGAGGTAATATGAAGTAAGATCATCTAGGAATGGAGAAATATGAGGGTCTCCAAACATCTCACATATCTTAGTCTAAAGTGTGTTGGGACATTCAATGTCCACTATAGCCCACATAGTGTCATTATCAACACTAGTGATAGGTCTAGATAATAGCTTATTTTTGTTGTTTTATGCATATCTTGAGATACTTTTAGATAAAAAAATTAGATAAAACTCCTACATTATATTACCCTTTCATATCCATTATGCAGACTTAAACCTAAAATATGGTGATGGAATTATTATTATAATATATTAGGTATTGAATGATTTGTATAAAGATATGTATGGAATGTTGATGGAATGCTATGATTTAATTATGATAGTTATCTTTGTGTACATGTTTTGCGGAACTTACTTATTTGCAACTAAAGAGGAACCGAGACATACAACAGTTGTGAGATGAACTCATAGCAAAAGGGATGTTGGATAGCGAGGCAAGGGAGCTCTAGATTAGATTGAACGTGATAACTATTGATTAAAGGCACTAGATGAAAGTTGAACATGGAGTATTATAACCAGTTAATAAACATTGAAGAAGAGGTCTCCTTCACTTATGGGGTTTGAAAATTGGTTGTGTGTTTACATGAAATTCTATTGTGACAGATTCTTAGTCCTATTAGGATTCTTTTCCTTTTTCAGCTATAGGTTGAATAAGTTAGTCTTAACTCTATGCTCTAAATATTTGGGAGTGGAGTTAATGATTTCAGTTATTTTTTGCTTTGAATAAAGATTCCCTTATCTTGTATATAGATGTTGGTTGAATCCATTGAGTAGGTAGCTGGTTTTTCAATTTTATGTTATCAGTTACTTTTCATTTCTCAAGACATGAAATATTCAGAATGATTGAATACAATTTGTGAAAGATCTTGTGTAATATTTCTTGAATTTGCAATGAATGGAGTTAATCTTATGGAATGCATAGAATCTATTAGTTAGATTTGGGTTCAATTAAAGTGGGAACAGTTACTTGAGCAGGCCACTCAAGGTATTGTTCTTCACTTCATTTTCTAGTAATTTATTTCTGTTGAATAGTTGTTAGCTTGTCATTGTTTCATGAATCATATGCAAGTTAATTAGAATTTCATATTTTGCTTATTATTAATGAATGCTTTGGAATATGCATGTAATGGTTAACTAGTAGTACTCCGGAGGATAGTTCAACTGAGTTATTAGTTTATATTAGTTTTTAGTTAGTACAGTCAAGTTTTATTAGTAGTAGTTTAATTATAGTCTATGTTGTAGGTACCTGCAACAACTAGTTTTGGTTTATGCTTTTACTATTTTGCAATTCGGTGAGTTTCCAACAAGTAGAATAACTTAAGTGAGGTAGCTTCAGTAGTTTTGAGTCTTTGAAGGCATATATAATGTTGCACCATCATGAGCTTACAAGCCTTGGGTTGATAATTTAATGTAGTCTTGAGAAATGTGGAGTGGACTATTCAGTCAATTAAACCTCTAAATTGAGTAGGTTCTACTGAGTTTACAATACATTAGCTTAGACTCTACATTTTTGGTGTCATTTATGGGGATGGTGCTATCTTTATAGACTTTTTTATAGCTTTCATAGTTAATTTTCCTTTCCAACATCAGGACTATTAGATATAATCATTTTCTAACACTAGAAATACACTAACATTGTGTAGGCCTGCTAAATATAAAGCTATATTTTATGTATGTGGAGGAAGAGATATCCCTTAGGTAGGTTCCTTCCCTCTACACACCAAGCGGCTATATTTGAGGTTGGTGAATACAGTACATAGAGCAAAGGTAACACTAAAGAAGAAAATTCCTTCTCACCAACATCTAGCACACCTACAGAAGGAACATACCACACCATGGGGGATGCAATGGATGATGATCCTAAATGACCAACATTTGAGTTCCCCATTGTTGACCAAGAAAGGGCTACATAGTTGAAGAATATCCCTCCTTCGGCCTTACCAATCTTCTATGGGTTAATGATTGAGTATCCAAATACATTTCTATTTGAGTTTGATGTCTTGTGTCGAAGTTGTGATTATAATACTAATGCTCATAGGCTCAAACTCTTCCATACAACTCTTAAGGATGCATCCTTAAGGTGGTTAATTGGATTAGGTTGGGATGTTGTTCTTGATTGGGACACCATGAAGACCATGTTCCTAGAAAAGTATCTGGACTATTATAGAGGACTTGACAGGAGGAAGGATGACATTTTTAGAATGTCACAAAAAAATGATGAGCCTTTGGAAGATTATGTGGAGAGATTTTAGTTTGCTCTGAAGAAAAACCCACAAAATAAGTTGTCAGAAGTGTCCCTCAAGTTGGTCTTTTTGAGGGGAGTTAATGATGACTACATGGATGCCTTGAACCTCATTGGACAAGGAGATATTTCCCAGCTACCATTTTTAGACATTTTTAAGGCCTATAGGAATTATTCCAAGACCTTTACAAAGAGGCCAAGAGGAGATAGGGCATCCATTATTGGTAAATCATCTTCAGGGGTTCAAAGATTGAGTTAAGCAATTTGTTATCCAACATGAAGGAGGATATCATCAACCAATTGGCAACCCAGTTGGATACTCTCCATATTAAGAAGTAGGAGAAAGTTGAGGCTATGCTCACTGAATATTGTCCAAGCTATAGGCAAATAAAAGCAAATTACAAATGCAAGAGAGTGGCAAGTATCCAACAAGAGAAAGTTGACAAACCTGATTTTCAACCAATTGAAGGAGATGATGGACAACTCTTCTATATAGCACAAAGGAGGCCATGGCAGCAAAGACAAGGTATGCCACAAGACCTCCTTAGTTTCAATTTATCCTTTCCTATTGGGAATCAAAACTTCTCTACTTGGAACCCTTAGCCCTGGAAAGCAAACCAAAACCAATGGTAGAACCCTCAACAATGGCCATAATCTCAGCCAAATCGGAACCAGCAGCCAAACCCTTAGTCGCAACAAAATTTTTAGGGTTCTAATAACGATCCACAATGGCCAACCCAATAGAATTAGTGGAAACCTCAGTGGAAGAAAGGCCAACAATGGTAGCAATAAAATACTATCAGCAACCTATGTTCCCTCCTCTGCCACAACAACAAGCTTTAATGCCTCCATCAAATCCTACAAATCATCCACCCAAGAAAACCCAAATACCTTCCCAACCTACATGTAACCCTAACACTAAGCCTATTCAACAGGCTTGTACTAACGAAGCTATGCAATACCCCACCTATGGAGTAGAGGTGAGTGATGTCCACCTCAAATCAAGCAATCAATTGGTTAGACCTTCATCCCCTCAAATTACAAAGATGGAGGATGAGGAACCTACAATTGAAGCTTCAGAAAAATCAACTTTGGAACCTAAGTCAAATCAAGTACACCAAAGTACTTCAAGTATTGAGCCACCTTTTCCTGAATGCCTAGTTGTATAAAAGCATCACACACAGGTTGAGACAAATCTTCTAGGTCAACTAAAATATGTGAGCATAAAGATTCCACTTATCTAAGCTATCAAAGACATCTCTATTTATACCAAAACTATTAGGGATTTATGTCTTAAGAAACTAGGTAGGAAAATAAAGGATCCTTAAATAATCCATGTCTTGGGAAACCTTGCAGATATCATGTTAGGGAACATTACTATCCCTAAGTCTATTGACCCTGGTAGTCCAATAGTGGACGTGAAGATTAATGGAACCCTCATTAAGAATAATTTGATAGATTTGGGGGCAACAATCAATGTCATGACAAAAGAAACAATGTAGTTACTTTAGTTATTCAACCTCAGGCCCACACAAACTATTTTATAGTTAGTTGATAGGTCCATAGTTAAACATGAGGTAATTATTGAAGACTTAGTGGTTGTATTGGATTCTTGGAAATATACTGCTAACTTCATAGTGTTACATCCAAAATTTAATCTTGCAGGTTACCCATTCATCATAGGCAGGCCTTGGTTAGCTACAATCGATGCATTTATAGGTTGTAGGTTTAGAAAAATGATAATATCTAATAGGATAGTCATTAAGAACATGGTTCTTTATCCACCGGTCCAACCATATCTTGACCTTGAGCAAACTATTTGGCCCAATTTGGATGAGAAAGATAACTATTCTTTGCATGAAGATGAGCTCATTGCTCACATAATTCAAAATGAATGTGGTAGGAGCTTGCAACAACAAGAATTCCTCATATGCTTACAAGACCCCTTGCAAAGTATCATACCCACCATTTCTATAGAGGAAATATCTCAGATATTTCATTCATTACTACCCCAACAATGTTTACCTATAATACCAATTCTCGATCTCTCTTCTATACAAGAGTCATCCAAGGAATTGGAAATTATGCCAGGAAGAAAGTTAAACATCAATAATGCCTTGATAGAAGATCAACAAAACTCTTTGCAAACAGTGTTGTAGGAACACTCAGTAGCATATGCATGGGATTACCATGATATGAGAGGTAAAGATATTGATTTATGCATGCACAAGATTTATATTAATGATGGCTATAGACCTATTCAACAACCATAGAGACGTATGAATCCTGCCTTGAGAGAGATAGTGAAAGAAAAGCTACAAAAGCTCCTTGATGCAGGTTTTATCTACCCAATATCAGACAGTGAATGGGTCTCACCTTTGGTAATTGTTCCCAAGAAAGGTGGGAAATGGAGAGTTTGTGTAGACTACAGGGAACTGAATACAGCCACTAGGAAAGACCACTTTCCTTTTCCCTTCATCAATCAAGTACTTGATTCTCTAGCTGGGAAGAAATACTTTTCTTTTCTTGATGGCTTCACCGGTTATAACCAGATTAAAATTGCTCTAGAGGATCAAAACAAGAAAACATTCACATGTCCATGGGGGACTTATTCTTACTTTGTTATGCCCTTTGATTATGCAATGCTCTAGCTACCTTTCAAAGAGTAGTACTCAACATATTTTCATATTATTCCCATGATTGCATGGAGATATATATGGATAACTTCACTACTTACAGTGAAAGTTATGAGGAAGCTCTCAATAATTTGGAAAAAATGAACTGAAAAGGTGTAAAGAACACAAGCTATCACTCAACAATGAAAAGTGTTTCATGATGATGACACAAGGAATTGTGTTAGGCCACTTTATATCTAGTGCAGGAATTCAGGTAGACCCACACAAGATAGAGATAATATCTACCTTACCTGTACCTAAAAAATGGAGAGATATCAAGAGTTTCCTTGGTCATGCAGGTTACTACAGGTGGTTTATCAAATATTTTAGTAAGATTGTTGCATTGATGTTTGTTTTGCTGAGTAAGGATATTGAATTTGAGTGGACATCTGAGTGTCAACACTCATTTGAAGAATTAAAGAAATCCTTGACTCAAGCACCTATCTTGGGAGGACCTAATTGGACTCTTCCTTTTCACATACATACAAATGCTTCAGATTTTTCCATTGGAGCAATTTTGTGTCAGAAGGAAGGGAACAAAGAGTATGCAATATACTATATCAGCAAAAATCTTCAAGGAGCGGAATTGAACTAAACTATAATAGAAAAAGAGATGCTTTATGTAGTATATGCTATTAATAAGTTCAGACACTATATTATTGGATATTTAGTCTTTATCCATACAGACCACACAACAATCAGGTATTTGATGAACAAGCTAGTAGTTGGGGGTAGATTGGTAATATGGCTACTTCTCTTACATGAATTTGACATTACCATAGTTGATCAACCTGGTAAAGCAAATGTAATGGTAGATTTCCTATCAAGATTTCCAACATAATCAATTGAGGAGTGGTAGATGATTTATTCCTAGATTAACACTTATTTTCCCTCCAAGTACAAGTACCCTGGTATGCAAATATTGCCAATTTTTTGGTCACAGGATATATTCCCCCACGCTTTTCTCCAAGAGAGAAAAAGAAGTTGGTTCATAAATGTTTCCCATAATCTTGGATATCTAGTTATTTGTTTTATACAGGGCCTGCTAACATCATGGGAAGGTGTATTAGGGAGGATGAAATCTTTGACATCATGAAGGTATGCCATGATGAGCCATGTGGAGGTCATTTTGCAACAAAAAGAACACCCTTTAAGATCCTCACCACTGGCTATTATTGACCTACTCTACACAAAGATTCAATTAGATATACAAGGAGTTGTGATAGGTGTCAAAGGATGGGAAGACAAACCAAGAGTGATGAAATGCCATTACAGCCTCAGATAACATTGACACCTTTTGATAAATGAGGTTTAGACTTCATTGGACCAATCTCACCTACATTCAACAACAAGGAGTATATCCTTGTTTGTACTGATTATTTGACAAAATGGGTGGAAGTAAAAGCCTTACAATTTGCAAGAAATGGTAATGTGGCTAATTTATTATATGAAGACATCCTTACTAGGTATGGAGTACCTAAAGAAATGGTCACTGATCAAGGACCCCAATTTACTTCTGATTTAATCACCAAGTTGGTTGAGGAATACCAAATTAGACATAAGAAATCAACACCCTACCATCCATAGGCTAATGGTCAGGTGGAAGTTACTAATAGGGAGATAAAATGTATCCTCACCAAGACAGTAAAGTTTCATAGGATATATTGGGTTGTTAGGTTTCCTAAAGAAGTCTAGGCCTATAGAACGCCATGGAAGACCATCGATGGATTTACCCCTTATGAGTTAGTTTATGGTAAAACAACAATCCTTCCTATTGAATTTGAGTATAAAACATTAAGGACAATAGTAGAATTGGAAATGGATTTGACTAAAGCTTAGAAGGAAAGGTTGCATATTTTAAATGGATTGGATGAGATAAGAATGGAAGCAATACATCACACGAAGGTGGTTCAACAACAAAGGGCCAAGTGGCATGATCGATACATTAAGACTAAGGAGTTTATTGTAGGGGACTGGGCATTGTTGTATGATTCACAGTACAAATATTTTAAAGGAAAATTTTAGTCCAAATGGTTGGGCCCCTGTGAAATCAGAAAGGTTTTCCCTAATGGGGTAGTACAGTTACACACTATTGATGCAATCTGGTTTTCACTACTAGTAAACGACCATAGACTGAAATTATACAAGAAGCCATTGCAAAAGGATGATTTTATATTTTCCTTGATCTAGCACTTAGTGTCCATAATGACACAAACACAGAATCTGACACGCGGAGTGATGACTTAGCAATACATGATATACCCAACATTTCTAGTGGTCCTGAGATTGATCTACATAGCTCAGTCCATGAGCTCCCTTGGAATTAACTCTTCATGTTTTTTTCTCACATGCACACACTGCATGTTATAATAATGTTCATAATATTTTTAGAGGGACCTATTTATCAAATATTTACAAGGGTCTTGGTGTTGTAGGGACCTGTAGCTTCATGTTGTCAATGTTCAGAATGGGTCCTGATCCATCAAGTGCTTGTAGCACCATCTGTCAACTAGAAAGAAAATTCAACTCAGTTGGCATCAATTTCACTGCAAGCTAATAAGCATTCATTTTTCCATATCCACCTATAATCTTCATCATTTCACAATAAATACCTGCGGCATAATTCTTTTATTGCTTGATCACATAAGCTGTCATATCGCCAGCTCATATCCGTAACACATGTCCCATTATTTCCACTCGCCACCCACTATTCATTACCTTACAGTTAATATCCATCACATCAAAATAACAAAAAAATATATTCTTTCTAGTTTCCATGCACGCCCGATGGTTATTTCTTTAAGGCAGTACTTCAAGTACGCTATCATGATTATTCTAGTTTTCTTTAAACATTCATTATATCTTTCATTCTAATTTTTTCATGTGAAATATTATATCACTAATTACTAGCATTACACATTAAACCACCTCCAAGTCATAAACTTGAAGTGAGGTCACTTCACCAATTAAGTTGGGGGAAGGGTACAACCTAGTTAGTCTTTTCAATCTTTTTGTAATCTACCACAGTCTTTTCACAATCTGCCACCTAAATTAAAATCGATGAATAGAAACAACATGCAAAACCTTCTAAATTATATTTCATTTTTGCTCTCATTCTCTCTTCTATTTCCCAATTTGCTAAATTTTACACCCACGGAACTTGAGCTTAAGTTTAAACTAGAGTGGGGAGTCGAACTTAGAACTTGTCTACAAGCTTGAATTAGGTTGGTATTGTGAAGGGAATTTGGAGTATGATATGCCAATAAAGATATATAAGAGAGCAGAAGGGAAGTGAAAGGTTTTGAAGGTGGTGGAAATATTGGGTTGAATTTCAGAGTAGGATTGAGTGCAGAGAAGTGGAGAAGTGATCTAGAATGGGAGGAGATGTAATAAGAAGAGAGCCAGTAGCCCACTAGCAAATTCTGGAGGACGTGTCAATTTTACCCATTTTTACAAGGGTTGGTTGGCTCGATTACTTCTTAAAGTTGATAGAATTTAGTGATGACCTGACAAGAATATTTGCATCTACTCTCCAGTATGACAAAGCTATGGTAAAGGGGATTTCAGTAGATGCCTCTGAGACTACTATCACATAGGTTATAAGGTTACCAAGAACAGGGGTGGAATTTCTAGCATGAGTTGATGCGGTTGTAGCTAGGGAAGAGTTCTACATACGAGGAGAAAATTAGATTCCTCATCACAAGGTATGAAGATACTTTCTCTCCCCTGGGTATGGGAAAAGTGTGCCTCTTATATTATCAGATATATCACCTATGATGGTAGGAAAAATCTTTTGTACATAGTTCATTTCAAGTTGCTTAGCCACTTTAGGCATAATAGGTTGGAAAATGTACCAAACTTTTTGTATAATATATTGAAACGGATGGCCTCAGAATATCAGAGGAAACAAAGTGATACCTCTCTCTCTCATCACTACTTAATTACCTTGTTGATAAAAAGGAGTTTAAGAATTCAATACCCATAGGTGAGGTGGGAAGATTTTAAAGAATGAAAAGACATTAATAGTTTGTTGGATGCACTCGTAGTACCTGAGGAAGCAGAACTCCAAAATGAGCCCCAAATTGAGCCAAAAGAGGAAAACCCTCATGTCTCACCTATGGCTTCACCTACCCGTAGCCAAGGCGAGCATGAGGGATATGAAGAACCAAAGTCTAGGTCACCCTTAACTGAGGAATTACCTTCTTCTTCTAAGTTACAAAAATCTAAGAGTTGGAGGGGTAGTATATCTATCTCCTCCACACCCTCTAAACCAAAAGGAAGGAAGGATACTTCGAAGAAGGGAGAGGAAGATCCAAAGTAAAAGGAGGATGCTCCTAAAAAGAAGAAAAAGAGTGTTAAAAAGGAAAAGAGGAAAAATGAAGAAGAAATACTCACACCTAGACACTCTGGCAGATTGAGGAAATAGGTTGCCACGAAGGAGAATATGGGGGAACCTGAAGGAGAAGATATAAGGAACAACCTTAGGGAAAACAACATCAGCAAGAACAAAATCAAGAAAATGTCATGATTGTAGAGACTGACTCTGAATTTGAGGGAGATGTTCCTAGAAATGTGAATGTACCAACAAGAAAGAGAAGATATGTAGTGACAACTTTTGATTCTAAATCAAAAGACATATTTACTGCCAAGAAATTCTAGACATAAGCCTTTCCCATTCCTAGAGATTATGAGGAAGGTAATGAGTAGTTTGAAGATGAAGGGGAAGTTTACATTAAAGATAGATATGTAAGAAAAGAACTCCAAGAGGCACTAGACAAGATTAAACACTTGGAGTAGTTGGTACAGAATTATGAGCAGAGGGATAAAGAAAGAGAGTAAAAAATGCAAGAGATGGAGGAGAAACTGCAGTTGTATGGTCATGGTACTAAGTTAGATTTGTTGGCACGTTTGGTTGTCACCAAAATAGGGGATAAAGGACTAGCAATACCAGATGAGAAACCCCCTCCTCTTAAAACTCCTGACTTTCATACAACCTACTCACTTGGCTACAAATTGTGGAAAGTAACTAATAAGTTTGCACATGAAAAGGAGAAGTGGAAAAAGGAAAAGGAAATGGAGAAGAAAGATGTGGAATTGAATAAATCAAAAGTTTGACTAGAGGAGATAATAGATAAAGCTACACAAATTGTTAGGTGTAGACCTCCGTCAAGAACTTATGCATTGTTTCTACAAGAAAGGTTTTTATGCTTTCAATTCAGTAGATTAGTTAGCAAACATTTAGTTGGCATGAGTCAACCTGTTGAGTTTCTTGAAATTTTTGTTGCTTCCATACTAGAAGACCAGGATTAGTTGTGTGAATTTTATTTGCACAGCTATGTGATACTTGATGAAACATAATGGAACCCTTTAATCTTTGTGGGGGATCTTCATATTAGAGCACTTGCCTCTTATTACAGAAATGAGCAACTTAGGGGTGAAATTATGGAAGAATATGAAGAGAAAGAGAAATCTATGGCACTTCCAATCACAAATGAGGCAAGGGATCCAGATGCAATCATTGAGGAATGGATAAAACTTATTAATCATAAGGGAATGGGGAAAAATATCATGAAAGTCAAGGAGGTAAACTATGACAGAATGAAAATGTTAGTTGTAGGTGTAGGAAAACAATGTTATAAGTATGTGAAAAATAGATGGAATAGTCTAATGCCTGAACTACAAAAGAAAGAGCCACATTTCTTATATAACTTCACTGCTATGCTCCAAAGGGCACACAATTACATGGCAATCAGTATCAACAAAGGATTTCATTGGGTGCCACTCACTTTTCATCCAACTATTCTCCTTTATACGATCCCACATTGGACAGGGGAGAAAAGTGATGAATGT
This sequence comes from Sequoia sempervirens, assembly GCA_007258455.2. Taxonomy (NCBI): domain Eukaryota; kingdom Viridiplantae; phylum Streptophyta; class Pinopsida; order Cupressales; family Cupressaceae; genus Sequoia; species Sequoia sempervirens. Next base: position 56,864 of record VDFB02085017.1, on the reverse strand, counting down.
GAGAGGGCAAGAATCATCAGGATGAGGCAGCTTTCAGAATATCAAGGTTTTTATTAGAAATAGGTTCAAGGAGTTAGCACAGTTATGGACCTAAGACAAATTGCTCTGCAGTACAATCAATATCCCTAGTATTTTGCTTGAAGACAAGCAAAAGGCTAGGTGGGGGGAGTGATAAGTCTATATAATAACTCAGTTTCTATTGTTTTATGCATATCTTGAGATACTTTTAGATAAATTTTTCAGAAAAAAAACTCCTACATTATATTATCCTTTCATATCCATTATGCAGACTTAAACCTAAAATATGATGATGGAATTATGATTATAATATATTAGTATTGAATGATTTGTATAAAGGTATGTATGGAATGTTGATGGAATGCTATTATTTAATTATGATAGTTATCTTTGTGTACATGTTTTGCAAAACTAACTTGTTTGCGGTTAAAGAGGAACCAAGACATACAACAATTGTGAGATGAACCCATAGCAAAAGGAACACTGGATAGCGAGGCAGGGGAGCTCTATATTAGACTAAACGTGATAACTATTGATTAAAGGCACTTGATGAAATTTGAACATGGTGTATTATAACTAGTTAATAAATGTTGAAGAAGAGGTATAATTCACTTATGGGATTTTGACAATTGTTTGTGTGTTTACATGTAATTTTGTTGTGATAGATTCTTAGTCCTATTAAGATTCTTTTCCTTTTTCAGTTATAGGTTGAATAATTTAGTCTTAACTCCAAGCTCTAAATATTCAGGAGTGGATTTAATGATTTTAGTTAGTTGTTACTTTGAATAAAGATTCCCTCAGCTTGTATATAGTTGTTGGTTAAATCCGTTGAGTAGTTAGTTGGTTTTTCAGTTTTATGTTATCGGTTGCTTTTTAGTTCTCAAGACATGAAATATTCATAATGATTGAATACAATTTGTGAAAGATCTTGTGTAATATTTCTTGATTTTTCAATGAATGGAGTTAATCTTATGGAATGCATAGAATCTATTAGTTAGATTTAGGTTCAGTTAAAGTGGGAACAGTTACTTGAGCAGGCCACTCAAGGTATTGTTCTTCACTTCATTTTCCAGTAATTTATTTTTTGTTGAATAGTTGTTATTATCATTGTTTCATGAATCATATGCAAGTTAATTAGAATTTCATATTTTGCTTATTATTAATGAATTCTTTGGAATATGCATGTAATGGTTAACTAGTAGTACTCTGGAGGATAGTTCAGCTGAGTCATTAGTTTATATTATTTTTCAATTGGTACAGTCAAGTTTTATTAGTAGTTGTTTAATTACAGTGCATGTAATGGTTAACCAGTAGTACTCCGAAGGATAGTTCAGCTGAGTCATTAGTTTATATTAGTTTTCAGTTGGTACAGTCAAGTTTTATTAGTAGTAGTTTAATTATAGTCTACGTTGTAGGTACCGGTAGCAACTAGTTTTGGTTTATGCTTTTACTACTTTGCAATTCGATGAGTTTCCAACAAGTAGAATAACTTAAGTGAGGTAGCTTAAGTAGTTTTGAGTCTTTGAAGGCATATATAATTTTGCACCATCATAAGCTTGCAAGCCTTGGGTTGATAATTTAATGTAGTCTTGAGCAATGTGGAGTGGATTGTTCAGTTAGTTAAACCTTTGAATTAAGTAGGCTCTGCCAAGTTTACAATAAATTAGTTTAGAATCTATAACTAGAACTAATCAAGCCTCCTATATGATCAATTTTATTACCCCATATTGATTTCCTTCCAGGTGTGTCTGGTTTAGGAATGATACCATTAAGGTAAGGCCAAATGAGATGGGTTACAATATCTTTTTTTCCAAGACCCATAATTGGCCTTATCCAAGATTATCACAAAAGGATGAACAAAAAAAATGATATAATCCTAAAATTATTACAAAACACATCAAAAATAACACCAATAAACTCCCACCCTCTTCATTAGTATCAAAAATCACTCCATAGAGATTACAAGATATAATGCTCAATAAATCCATAATAGTCAAAATTATAAATTCTAATACAAAGTTAATCCAATTAAAAATCTAGAAAACTTAGCCTTGTAGCTGCGTAGTGCTCTTCAATACCTTTCTAAAGCCTATTCATTTCCGTAAAATGGAGCTTTGAGGCAAAAGTTATGGCTTGTTGAAGAAAAAGCAACAAACAGTTTCAACCTGCAATATCTGGTAAAAAATGGAAAATTTTCTTTTCAATACCTTCATGGATGGAAAATTCTCATCTCTGGATTTTTGTTGATATCTTGTTCACCAAAAATGAACTTCATGATGAAAATTTATGATTTTTTGAAAAAATGGTTGAATTTAGCTTGTAGTGACAAACCTCCTAACAAAAATTTCAAATTTCAAAAATCAAATTCGTCTAAAATGGAAAAATTATGTATGCAAATAGAGTTTTTTGGGCCATATAAATATGACATCATCCATTTGGGCTATAAGTGTTCCAATAAAAATTTGTTCACTGGATATGAACTTCAAACCCTAGTTTGCAACTATATCATACAATGACCAAATTGAGTCAAACAAAAGATAGATCTAACTTTCTTAGACATTCTAAACTCAATAGTGAGCTTAGATTTGCACCATCATGCTCCAAAATGAACCTGTAATATAAATTCACAAAGAGAAAACCCCAAATCTAGTATTTCTATCAAGTTTTTCTAATCATCGAGGTCATCATATGATGCAAAAGAAGAGCATACTCAACTTTTCAAGATCTCACATAAAAAGCTCAAACTCTCAATTGGGAATCTATGAACTTAGAATTCTCAAAACAAAATCTCTAATACTATTTTAGAAATATAAAATAGATTGATTGTTAGGAAATATTGCATTTAACCCATGATCTTAATCCATTTCCTACATAACCCATGAGAGATAAACATGCATACAAGTAACCACAATGCATAGATCAAATAGACAAGCCAAAAGATAGCACAAGATATACATTGGGAAAACCCAGCCTCCAAAATCATTCATACTCCATCATATTATTCAACAATAAAGCAATACAAGAGTTACAATGAGAACCTCTGAAGCATCAAGCCTTCCAATGCATTCCCATGTGTCCAAGCATGAATCCACACATCTCATGCCATGCTTCACAAATGCACTCCTCAGAAAGACTCAATAATGACAGCCAACCCACTCAGCCCAACCTAAACCACTACATATGTGTTTGCTTTTATAGACACAAGCTCACACAAAATACAACTAGTGGTAAGGTAAAACCACATACCACAAAACCATGTGAATACAAAACCACTAACCCATTATTCAATATTGGGTACTAAGACTTCACTTTATTTAATATTTCCCCAATATTAAATTATTATCACGTCTCCCACACATTAAATAATAATACAATGCTACAATACAACATCAAGAGGTCCCCAAATAATTACCTAGTGTGATTAACCACACCACCAAGGAACATCTTGACTAAATAATTATTTAATTACAACATTATAATAAATCATTTTACGCAATGGAGTACAACACCATATCCCAACATTGATAACCCAAGGAACTTTATAAGAGAAATTCTAAGCTACATAAACTAGAAAAACATAAATAATATAAACTAGTGACTTCAAGAGATATGCACTATTAAAATGACAGTAATGCATTAAGAGATTCCAAGATTTAAAAAAAAAAAATACAATCTAGGTAGCGAGTTTATATAGAACTAAGCAGATGATGGTGGAAAATCACCCAATAGGAATTGACCACCAACAACCACCAATATTAAATAAAGTGATAAAAAAGTAAATGCTCCACCCTTTAAGGATGAGGACACCTCATCATCTTATCTCCTAGTTATTAAATAATAAACTCAATTTATTATCCCAAGTAAGCTTAATAAAATGTAAAAAAACCCTATGAGTAAGGGAAAATAAATTATCTCATTAAGAAAATAAAATCCTACACTAACAACCAAGAGTGGGGAATGAGATTGCTCCTCTAAAATATCCCAAGACAGCACGACTCTCTCTAAGATTAATCTCCTCTACAGGTCCATCATGGATACATCCATATATAGGTGATTGGCCTTCTTGCTAAAACCTCCATAGAGTAATTGTCTCTATAAATATCTCTAAACTCGAGAGAAGTCTAGCTTCATCCAAGTCTCCAAGTATAATGAGCACATACAATGAATAAATCCATGATGATTTACAATGCAACATTGGAATCTCATGTAGCTCCCAAGAACATGACCAATATACTCAATATCAAGAGAACTAACTAGACAATTGTTAAAGCTCCCATTGCACTATTGCAATAAACTATCATGATATAAGCTTTGTTGATTTTAGTTTGTCTTAAGATTTTCAAACTTATAACATTAAGTTAAATTTCTTATTTTTATATTATGTATAATTTTTTTATGTTATATATAAAAATAATAATTTTAATATATAACATATAAAAAAATTTAAACACAAAGTTTTGGCTTTTTTGTGTATAAGTTAAAATTTATGCTATAAATTAATATAAAATTTGTGAAAACTAAATATAAAAGAGAATTTAACAAAATTACACATCTCTTAATAAAAATTAACACAATAATTGGTTAAATTACAAAATAAGGAAGCATGTCATTAACATTAATGGTCCATAAGTAATTATAGATTAAACTCAATAATGTGGACAACAATAAAATCCTTTTTCTTTTGTAAATTAATTTTGATTATTCAACTTATTAATCTTGTACAAAAAAAAGGGGGCAAAGGGCCTAGCTCGATTGGCTAAAGCATCCTGTTGTAGGCAAGAGGTCATGAGGTCTAGTCTCCCCACTGTCCCTATGGTACCGGAGGGCATGTCGCGCTAGCATCATCGGTCACGTGAAAAAAGTTTACCAAGTGCACTGTAGTTTATAGGGGGACAAATACCTGACTGATTCCTGCAGTCTAAAAAAATATCTTGTACAAAAAATAAATAAAAGGACTAACATATTTGTAGACACCTAAAATTGACCATATTTGGTCAATTTATCCCTAATTCAACCAATTTCATGTCCTCTATATTAATTAAATAATACCCTATTATTTAATTAATATTCAATTATCTCAACCTTCATCCTAATATATTTCTTTTATAATTCCTAAATCCTAGCCTAAGGTAAATAATTACATTTAATCCCCAAATATCATTTCCTCTAAATAAGAATTAAATCTAATTATTTAATTCTTATTTTCCTCTCACCTCATGTCCCATCCTCCAACTCTCCCACTTGACCTCTGATCCTAATCTCCCCTTAAGTGGTTTCACACACTTAATCCATAGTGAAGTGGGTCAACCCTCCCCATCACATCATGCACATGACCCTTTGTACTTGAGACATGGCCTTGGTACCATGTCACATGGGCCTTGTCTCATCATAGTACCATCTCCATCTCAAGCCCTCTCATTGTGCTACTTGGCACAATCTCATGAGTTGAGAGATCACCTCTCATCTCCACCCTTGATCTCCATCAAGCAATCTCAACCAATCATCCATTTTCCTCCTATCCTATTTATCTCACACAACTGTTTTATCATAATTTCACTCATTTTCACTTCGAGTGTCATTATGCTATCAAAATTACTAATGATCACACATCCAATCAATAATCTTGGGCACATCTACATGGCGAGGGCTTTGACATACTTAATTTTCATTGAATTCCATGGAGGTTTAATCTTTCTTTTCGCACGCCCAAAGGGCTTAATCTGATTGTTACATGGTATTTTGTGTTTTTCTTGGTTTTTATTGTATTTTCCATTCATTTTGAGCATATTTTCATGCACACATTTTGGCATGCCCAATGGGACCCACGTCACAGGTCAACTAACAAAAAATCAATTTTTAGTTGTTTTACGTCAATAGGTTCATGTAGAGGCGGATACATTCTCATTTGAGTGAATACATCCTATAAATGAGTGGATTTGATCCTATAAAGGTGGCTCTACTTTGACCTTTTCAATAATAGATTGGTGTGTATGTACTCAAGCAACTATGGTTTGTAAATGGGTGAACCTGCTTAAACTGGGGTGATTCCACTTATTTCAGGGCGATTAAGCTGCACTTGGGCAACTCCATAAAATTTTGGGCCAATTCGCAATCTCTTAGGTGGATCCATAAACTTTCAGGCAGATTCATGATCTCTTGGGCGAGTTTGTAATATCTTAGGTAGTTCAACAAACTTTCGAGTGGATCCATGATCTCTTGGGTAGATATGTAATATCTTGGGCGAATACTCGATCTTCTAGGTAGCTTTGTAGACAAGTTTACATAGGAGTGATTATGCTCTACTCTTAGGAATTTTTTCTCTTGGGTGATTCTGCTCTTTTGTTGTGCAATTTCACTCTTGACCGAGTTTGTGATAGCTTGGGTGATTCTGTTCTATTATTGGATGATTTTGCTCTTTATATCAATGATTATGTAAGGTATAAACAATCTACTTGAGGTGAAATTTTTACATTCCTCTTCATCATTTAGCTTTCCAAAAAAATCTTTGGGGGCTTCACCCTGAACCCCTATATGTGGACAATCACATATGTCCTCCTACACCCCCCATATCATTGGGGTGGGTGTCCCAAACCCCTCTAGGCTACCAACTATTTTATTTTGATCACCTTGACATATAATCATTTGTTGTTCATCTTGATATAGTTTTCCAAAAACAAAGATCATAAACTACTAACATATTTTCTGCAAGTTCACAATCAAAGACTTTTTATCACTAATCTAGGCACATTTCAATTTCTAAAGAGTCAATATATTGTGTGCTTTATTTGGAATCATTTTTTGATGTATGCTCTCCCCTCGCACCATTTGGCGAACCTAGGGATCAAAAATCATAAATTGATCCAATTCGTATGTTGTGTAACCTTGGAGTGCTAGCCTGTGCATATGCTCTCTCCCTATGCTTCATGTGAGCCTAAAGATTATAAATGCCGAGCATTTCCTTCCCTTTAGGAGGTCTTCTTGGGGATTTTATCCCTGTAAGGGATGAACTCAACCACATGAACCGATAGGGTATATAAAGGGGGAGAAAGAAAGTTATACCACAATCTAGTCACATAATGTTTAGTAAAGCTCTAATACTCAGGTGATACTGAGCTAAGAGTGCAAGGTTAGTCCAAATGACTTAGCTGACATTCCCAACCCACACTTGTGATGGGATAGTGTTCATGGATGTGCCTCGCGTACCCTCATGATATTTACAGGATGTATTAGACCACCTATTTTAGCCTAGCAGAAGACCATTCAACCATCAATAAGTGTGGTGCAAGGGATACATATCATACCTTGAAGTTACTCATGATGTACTTTTGTGCACTAAGATAGAGCTTACAGAGGTATCATCTTTTGACCACCATCAATAAGAGATCCTTCATGCCTATGGTTTGTGATCTCTAGTTATCCAAACATATGTAGATAGTATTAGTGTTTGCATTATGAGCCTACATTGATTGTTACACCTACTTGATTAATCTAGGCTTGTGATTTCTAGCATGCCTCATTGTGCATACCAATACATATCATCAATATGTCTCATCATCGTCCATCTTTTGTCTTTGTGATTGTAGCCTTTGGTCCTTTTGTCATCTTTATCTAGTCACTTTGGGAGACTCTACTCTACACATCAGTGGATCCACTCTCTATGGGGAAAATCCACTATGTTCTTGGGTGGATCCACCTAGGTAATCATCCCTAGTCATCATATTCATCATTAGGTGAATCCACCCTTGCATTATTATCAAACCCATCATTTCTTGTTGGGAAATTTTGTCTCTACCTGAGCGGATCCACTTTGTTCTTGGGTGATTCTAGTCTTGGGTGATTTTGTGTCCTCTTAGGTAATTTTGCATTATTCTTGGGTGAATATGTTCCCCATAGAAAATATAGAGAGAAAATGCTTCATACCATAGGTGGTCAATATTCTCCTAAGTCTAAAACCATAATCTAATAATTTTTCCACTTCATATCCATCTCCAAATGATCGCTTTCATCTCACTGATCACCATAAAATTATCCAATACATCATCCTCTTTGAAAAAGTATTCAATTAAACATGCATAATTGACATTTAGACCATCTAGCATCACATATCCAACCTTAGATACTTAATTGAGATCCTAAATCCATCATCCATCATAATGTTTTTTTGGGAACATAGCCTATCCCAAGTTAGTAATCCCTCATTGAAGTTATTTCACCTCGAGCCAGAGGTATTGTTTGCATCAATATCATCTCTTTCTTGATAATTTAGCCTATCTCAAGTAGGAAATCCATCCAATCGAACTTTGACATAGGATCTCGACCATAGTTGAGAGGATACTATCAACCATCCATTCAACAATCACCCCATTTGTTTAACTACATCCTTGAACTCAGGATACCCTCCCACTATACCATCAAAATTATCCTAATATGAGCTTAAACTAAATCTTAATATGAGCTTACTCCAAATCCTAACTTGAGCTTTAGTACATCTATACCTAGGATCTTTTAATATCAAAACAAATCTTATGATCCCTCCTTTCACACTCTTTTATTCCATTTCATTTACCTTCTAATAATCTATTCTCATTCATTTCATTCATGCCCATCCAATCCAATATCATGAATCCTTATCCTCCGTCAATATGACCAAAAATAGTAATCAAGCGAGACCCCAATTACATTGAGGATGATGATGAAAGTCTTTTTGATTAAGACGAGTATGAAATAGACCCTTTCATGCCATAATTGCTAGCAAGCTTTCCCCAAGCCTCTTCTCACTCATCCAAGCTATCCCATTTTTCCTCCATGCACGTGCCCATTAGCAATCCTTATGCTACCTTTGACAAGGGAAGAACATTAGCTCCCCCATCCACATATCCATCTTATCCCCCATCCACATCTCCCTCTTCTCTATCATTTGCATATCCCTCTCATCCAATATCCATAGCTCCATATTCTCCCCTAGTCATATCTAAACCTTCATATTTTCACAACAACACTATCACCTTCATCCCTAGTCCAAATCCACCATCCCATTGTCCCCCAAACCATCTCCCAATCCACAATCCTAATCCTCCAATCCATGATCCCAATCCTCCTTATAATCCTAATATTTTCTCCTATCTCAATACACCATCCACGTCCTCCTATATCAATCCACCATCCACTTCCTCATACCTCAATCCACCATCCATTTCCTCTTATCTCACTCCACCTTCCAATCCCTCATACCCTAATCCTCCTAATCCATTATACTTCCAATCTCCATCTAATATAGATCCCCCCACTAATCCTAATCCTTCACTTTCTCTTAGTCCTTCATTCATTCCCAACCCAAAATATAATCCTAATTTTCCAATCTATAATCCTAATCATTACACTACTCCCCCTCTTTCATATACCCTAATCCTTCATCTATTCCCAAGACTCCAGCTAAGCCTAAAATATACAAGTATCTCATTCTAGCTTTCATCCAAGGACTCCTAGCAAGGAAGCCATCACCAAATCCGCATCCCAAAATTGTGGAGTCATTTCACCCCATTCCACCATGTATGATCATTAGTGATGAGGCCCTTCTTCATCTTACACCTATTGTTCCTTTTCCCACTTCAAACATAATTCAACTCATTGAATCCATTGAATCTCAATCACCATCTCCTACTCCTAGTATTATCCAACCACCATCCCATGAATCTCATCAAACCTCCATCCCTGCATCTATCCCATTTGAAGAGTCTATCCAACCATCCAAACCAAATGAACTATGTCTATCCATTGAATCAAAGCATGGTAACATAGATTCCCATACATCTCAAGATCAAATCACACCTTCCACCTCATCTCCCAGTCCTATTCCATCCCATGTTCCCCTTGTAAATCAAGATCTACTCATTTCTTGCACTCCTTGTCATGATCCCCTACCATCCCCTCATCCAAATCAAGATCCTATCATCCCATCTACTCCATTTCATGATCCTTTATCACCTCCTACCCAAACTATCCCAACACCACCTCAATATCCCCTTGGCCCTCTTACTTTCACCCATGGTGTTTCTCTTGTAGTAGAATAACAAAGCATATCCAGGACCCATCCTCCTCCACCTAATAATGGACTCACATCCTTCTTCCAAAATAAAAAGCATTGTATTATAAACCAAATGCTCAAGACCATGAATTATCAAGGTAAATGCTTAGGCCTTCATGAGCAAGGTATCTTAGAGCCCATCCATGTCAAAGAAAGTCCACGTTCATAAGGACTTGGCTTCATATATCAAGGTTCAAATTCTAAAAATGTTTGTACAACCTGTTATCACTCAATATCGTGCCCTTGCTAAGTTGTAGAACTTAGCTTAAATTGGTGAAACATGGGATCCTTTCTAGGTTCATGGGTCACCTATGATAGAAAGGAACCTCTAGAGAAGGTTGGTTCCTATGATACCTCACCTAGATTAACTAAATTAAAGCTTTATTGATAAAAAGGATTGGAGGATAATATAAACTAAAATCTAACTACGTGAGGTGATGCACCAAAATATTTTCTCAAGCTTTAGATTGTTGTTTTGACACACAAAATGACAACAACTCAACTCTTTCTACAAAACTTAGCTTAAACATACTCATGTATTAAACATACTCATGTATCAGTGTTTTATAGGGAGGTTGAATGATTTTTTATTCCTAGAAGGAAGAAAATGAAGTGTTATTCACAACTAGAAGCTATTTTTCACCTAAACACAGACTATAACCTACACAAAATATGTTTTCCCTATTCAAAGGTGTTAAAATAAGACATATATTTAAGGATTTATACATAAAATTACAAAAATAATATCAATTACCAGTTGCACACAATATTAAAATTCCTTTGAAGGTAGTAAATTAAAATATTTATTGCTGAAAAAGGTGTTTTACAACAATACAATGCTTGAAAATGACTAATTTTCTCTTGAAAATATGAAAAATTCATTGCTTTTCCTGTCACGATGTGACTGTCTTTGAGTTACAATACAATATTTTTGCTGAGAAGAACTCACAAGTTACAACCTACAGCAGAAAAATGCAAGAACTGATTACAAAATGAGACTAAACCTCTTTTTAGTCTATCCTATGTTGGAGAGAAGATAGGACAAACATTAAAACTTATTAAATGCCCCTACACTTTTTGTTGCTCGTTTCCTTCAACCTTGGGTGCTTGAAACTGCCTTCTTCATGTTGGATTCCTTAGGAAACTCCTTGGTAGCATTGGTAGGAAGAAAGTTGACCTTTTCAACTACTTTTGTCTCATAATGTTGCCATAAGACTCCTATATCTGCTCTTTGACCCAACTGAATACTTGTAACTATTGCCATAAGTGATTCCAACTGACCAAACTGCTAAAACATCTTTACCATGTTCATAGGACATGTGTTAAACCTTTAAAAAATTCAAAAACCTCTTTGAGCATAGGAGAAGTTCAAGGACCAATTTAAACACTTAATTGATCCCATTAAGACTTCTTAATCTACTTCCAACTGCTTGATGTCCAGGTCACTGTTCATTACACATTGTTCACTCATAAATACCTGTCTCTAAGCATAAAACTTTGTAACCTTTATATGTTGACTTATTTTATGATTATGTACATTTCTTTTAGACTGCTTTCAACTATCATCAGCATGCTTATCTTGCTCAGACCCTCATCACTATCCTTTGTTTTCTTAAAAACTGACTATAGTTGTATAAGCATTCTTTCTAAATTTTTATCAAAATCTTGTCTAACAAGCAGTAGCATATTGTAGAAGGGGACATTATAGAACAAAATTGTATCTAAAAGATTAATTTATAGCAATGATATTGTCCTTCCTATGACTGGTTGAACCTTCTCTTTCACAACTTGTTGCTTCACTATTCTATCATATCTCTGATTTTGCAATATTGTCTTCAATCTCTCTGTAATTCTCATGATGAATTGTGTGTTACTATGTTAGCACTACCTTGACCATGAGAATGGGAACCAATGCACTTAAGAGTCCATTTAGTAAATTTGTGTATCCTTGTAGCAACTTTAACCTTCAATACCTCGTCACCATTACACTCCTGAAGGCACTCTCACAACCTTATACTATCTACCCAGCTTTGAGTCCTACTCTATCCTCTGTTCCTAGAGACACTGCAACCTTTAGCTTGTACTATACTATCATATTTCATTATTCTAATAGTCACTATCTTGCAATTCAAGAAACTATCCTCATGCTTTTTTGCAAGGTCCTAGACTCATGGATAAGATTGTCTTAAGCCTTTGCATCATTAAGTGGGGAATATGTTGATTGTCCCTAACAACATCTTTACATACACTTTGTTGGTCATCTCCCTTAAACTCATTATATTCATGCATCAAAAATTGTCACTCTCGTGGGTTCCTATCACAAGGCTGCCACTTATGAACCACTATCACTATGGTATCCTTTAATGGCACTGTCATTGCACCTTCCACTGTATAGTCATAAACATCATCTTTCTTTCATTTAGGACTACTCATTGTCATTGTAAGTCTGAGATAATCCTTGAATTATTACTTTAGGACTATCTTATGGTTGACTTTTAAATTTGTTGCTACTACTATCATTTTATTGCATATTGTCCTTAAAGCATTTAGGGTCTTTGTCAATATTTGCTACTGTTTGACTTTGCACCTTTGATAATTCCTTCTTGAAACTATGCAATCCTTTGGACATTGTCATGTTCTTCCAACAGTCCTTGTCAATCCCCTTTTATAACATTCATCTTATACGCTTCATGGCATTTGTATGTTATGTTGTCTTCCTTTGCTATAGGTCACTATAACGTTGTCTTATCCATGTTGGTATATGACTTCTAGTATTGTCATTGATGGCAACCTAAGTCATTAGTCTGGTCTGCAGATCAGGATTTGTTCACACCGACAGGCAGAGTAATGAATAGAGTATTACTGGAAGAGAGAATGAAGAACAGGGTATCTAGTTAGTATACCGATCTGTATGCTTCACCAAATTATCATTTTGAGTTGTGGATCTCAGGGAAGGTTGTTAAGTATCTATATTATCTTATTGTTAAGTTTTGTGATGTCGCATTAATCAATGTATAAGTTAGGAGATCCGACAAGATGATTTTTTGTTTATTAGCTCACAGTGGCCAACTTAGTGAATATGGCATGTCACGGATATTTGAGGTATAATTAATTAAGGTATCCTATGCTTGAATATTTTGTTTTGGGTCCTAGCTATGTTGTGGCCGACTTTGAAGGGTACGTATTGAATATTAAATGTGGATTGAGCCAACTATTGGAAAATATTTTTATTTTTTTTGAAGCCGACATGAAGCGACTAAATATTTGATAACATATATATATATAAGAGATCGATTAATTCATCTTGAAGAGCGAGTGCATGTATGTTCAAAGTGTGCGAATAACAGAAGGGTTGTTGAACGATTTGGCATAGTTTCACTTGTGCATAAGAGGATTGTTGTGAAGCGAATTAAGGCAGAGTAGAGTGAAGTGCAAAATCAGATAGAAGGTCCAGAATCTGATCTATGAGCCTCACCAAAACTAAAACTAGGAATTTGTAGATGCTACTTTCTCAGTTCAACTCTTTGTTGTAATCCAAATATGTTGTAAAGTAGTGAGCCTTCCCGATTTTGAGCAGTGAGCTCTAGGTAGTGTGCCTAAATGCATGTGCATTCCCCTTTTTCTTCATACTTTTAATAGAGTATAAATTATGGATTAACCTCCACCGTGGTTTTTCCCCTAACAGGGTTTCTACATAAAAATCTTGGTGTTATGGAGTTTTGATTGTTTCCTTCATGTGCTTGCATCTTTAATTTTGTTTAAATTTTGTAAATGGTTTAAGATCTAGATTGCAATTTAAATATTGTTGAACACTGATTCACCCCCCCTCTCAGTGTTCCTTGAGTCCAATAATCCATACCAGGGTACTACTCTTTGCAACAATAACTATCCCTTTTGTTCAAAAAATTTCTTTGTTGATTTTGGTTGTACTTTGATCCAAGCTCACGTATAGACCCCTTTTCTATCCTTTGTAATCTTATAGGACAATCATATCATGCTTATCTTTACAAGATCCATATTTTCATTTGAATACCTGAGACTTTAAATTTGCTATCACTTATTGAATAACCTTATCATGACACTCTATAGTGGAAACTCTAGGGCTTGTTTACCTCAAATTATTATTTTAAACCATTCAAAGGTCCGATATACTTCATGGCTCTGTGTTTTCAAAGGCTCCTTTTGATATGACTGTCAATGTCATGTTTGAATACTTCTTAGAAGAAGTCTATTAAACATCATTTCCTTTCCTTTTACTATCATCCAAGCTCATATCACTGCCACTGCCTTTTGCATTTGCAACTACCCAGTCCACTATGCTATGTCTTTTCGTTGACTATCCTTTTCCCTAGGCTTAATATTTTTGATAGGGTTTAAACCTTCTACAATAGCCCAAATATCTTGATAAAGGTGTTAACAATTAACAAGGGTTTAAAAAACTTGAATGATGGTCCAACAGAAATCTCCAGATAACTGTTTGCCATAAGAATTGTAAGAGCAACAGGGTCTCTAAATAAATGTCACTATGTTATTTTGACTTTAACAGGGATTTTGGAAATCTTCACATTGAATGTTTAATGAAAGGTATCTACATTCTACATTTCCAACCTTTTTCATCTCATTAAAATGGCTATAAAGACTCCTCACTAAGCACTACTTTCTTGGCCACTTTACCAATCGACCTCATTAATATAACTATCCTTTGATACATGAACTTGGTTTTTTTATGACTATCTTCTTTCAAGGAACTTAACACCACTATATTGTTGCTAAGACATGAACTCTTGAAAACCATTACCACGGATTTTCCATCAACACACTTGACTTGACTGACATTGTAATGTGGTTGTCCTCCCTAATTATATCATACATGAAACCAGATGATATGGATCTTTCATCATTGAACATGAATAGAACATTGTGACATACAACATATCCTTCCTTTCACATAATGCATATAAATTTCATAGGAAAGTCAATGAAAGCACCATCTTTTTCAAAATGTCATACAATCTTAGAGACTGAATTCAATATGATAGTGAAAAAATATGAAAAAAACCTATCACTTATTGAGACCACTTCCCACTATTAACTTCTCCAATTTGCAAATGGTAGTGAATTTTATCAGCTGTCACAATCTTAATATGAGGCTTATTATCTTTTATTATTGCATAAGTATAAAGAACACCATAAAGTTGTCTCTTTCCAATCATGGCTCTTTAAACTCTATTCCACCTCCATATCATCGTGCAGGGATAATCTGCCATCTCCTTTTGCTTTGTTACAAGGTTTTGATTATCCATTGTATGGTGACTATGTTTTCTTTACTGACTTTTGCATTGAATCATTTGGGTAGACCTATACTTATGGAAAACCTAAAGTTTCTATCCTTTGTTAAAATACTCTACACTTTTCAAAATGTCATATAATCTTAGAGACTAAATTCAATATGATAGGGCAAAAATATCCCTCCATCCTCCAAATCTATTTTGGGTCTTTATGTCCCACAATCCATCATCACACATCCTCCATCTAATAAGTCTATTTTAGGCCCTTATATCCCAAAATCCTATCATCCATCTTATCCTACTCATCCCCTCATCCACCAATCATTTATCCCTTTCACCCATAATAAACATCCCACTCACATAATCCCCAATCAAGATCAATAAAGGCACACCTACATGAAAACCATTCAACATCCTCCATCTATGCACCATATACAATATCCTACCTCCATCACTCCATTCATATGTTCTCCACATCATCCATCTCCTCACACACATATCATTGATATTGTAAGCAATTTTGATACCAAATTAAAAATGCATATAGCCAAACATCCATGTGGATCTAGAAATCACCATGTTACCTCAAAAAGATATGGTGAAGAAAAGAAAAATATAATCCGAAAGTGAAATCAACCCCAAAGGCCACAAAGGCTCACCAAAGGAAAATTAAAACCATGTGGATCCCAAAGAAAAAAGATGCAATGCATTCAAACAAAAAATCCATAAAGGCATCCAAAATTGATAATCTAAAAACTAAACATCCCCATCCTCCATCTCCTAAATCCATTTTCGGTCCCTATGTCCCAATTTTTTTTATCCCAACTCCATCATCTTCGTATCCTCTATTCATTTATGCTTCCAACATTCAACATTCATCACAATATATGGCAACATTGGTCCTGTCAACATCCCCCCAATACACTCCCCTCCCATTATTTCATACATACCATTTCCAACATGCCATCAACTATCCCAAATATCTCTCCCATTAAATATCTTTAATCCATGCCCTTTCATAGTCCATCTATCTTAACAAGGTTGCACCATCATCCCATAATAAATCCACATGGGCTCTTATTACCTCGATATGAAACTAGATTCTTGAGTCCTTCCTCCATCTCCTTATCAAATATCTTCCAAATCCACTTATCCTCCCACACATCTACCTTTATCCATGAAAACTCCAACAAAACAAAAACAAAAATAAAAGTAAAAATAAAAATTTGTCCAAAGGTGAAAACTTGGTAAACAAGAACCTTGGGCAAGTACCATGATGAAAACCTAGAAAATAGGTGTCATGTGAAAATTCCCCATACATTTTCTCTCCAAACTTGGGGGCAACTTCATTCTAAGCATCCCCATCCTTCATCTCCTTCATCCAACCTATCTTACCCATCCTACCTATCATATCTCATTTGTATCAATCCTTCCATCCACCTTGTCATCTTGATGTAGATAGGGGAATATATATATATACATGCTTTGGGCCCCTTTTTCATATATTCCCTCTATCCACACATTATCATATTCCTTATCCTCCCCATCATTCTATCATCCATCTACCTCCCTCATCTTCCATCCCTCTTGCCTCATCACACATGACATATCTATAGTGGGGAATTTTACTCCTTTACAACATAGTCCTTAGAGATCTCATTCCACCCACCAATCCTAACTCATCCTATCTTCCTTCCATATCCAAATATTTATCTCCCTATCCCTCCATCAAAAAAATCCTACTCATCCCCTATCCTTCATCCATCATCGTATCATCCTTTCATCTCCCAAATCCATTTCTCCCAATCCTCCCTCTAATTTTTCCTCCATCCTCCTTCATCCTCTCATTCCTCCATCCCCAAATATCTCTCCATTCATTCATCCATATCATCATTCCATCCCATAACCCCTTGTCATTAGTGTTTAGCTGTAGGCTACACTCATGTAATTTAATGTCATTTATCCCACTATCATCACTCCTGCCTCTTTCTCATGCCTTGCTAATATCATATTGCTTTCCATCACCCATCTATCCATCCCATCATTCTCCCAATTCATATTTTGATGATTTGGATAACTATCCCATTTTTTAGCTTCACACAATCAACATTCTCTTGTAAATATTGTACATCTTATATATATCAATCATCTTGTACATAAGGTTATTCTCATATCATCTAGGTTCATCCTTGTACATACTTTTCATTAGGTCCCATCCTTGTATTTTTTTCCTAGCCAATATCCCCTATCAAGCTGATACTTCAACAAAATCTATTACCCCTTGGATTTCAAGTCTCTTGATTATCCCTTGTCATGAGAATCCTAGGTCCTATCCATCCATCCTTGTTCTTTGTAGGATGTATCATTCCTCCAATCAGACCACATCAATCCCATCCATCATCCTTATGGAAAAAGGTAATTGAGATATTTTTTTATTTCTTTGGTGTTTTTGGATCTTTGTTTATCTTTCTTTTGATCTTTCTATTTTTACCTACTTGAGGTTGTCCTGATCCATCACATCATGGTGTGCTTTGATTAGTGAACATAGGCTCAAGTCTTGGCTTTTGGTTTTTTATTTCTTCTTAGTTTTTCTTGCTTTGTTCCCACCAAGGTCCTTTGTGACTTTGTGTTACACTAGGGCATCCCTTCTATTTGTGATTTTCCAGCATCATGCCCACCAAAGTTTCTTGTGACTTTGTGAGATGTTGGACTAATCTTTTGTTTGATGTGTTTTTCATAAGCATGTAATATGAAGTCACCTTGGTTCCTCATACCTTGGTGCATAGTATCCCATGCTAAATCAAATTATGTTCTCACTACATGGTAGTTCTAATTCAGTGCTCCAAATCCCCCATCCATTTATCCTACATCTTTCTAATTCATTCATCCTTCATCACTATC
Source organism: Sequoia sempervirens (assembly GCA_007258455.2). Classification (NCBI taxonomy): domain Eukaryota; kingdom Viridiplantae; phylum Streptophyta; class Pinopsida; order Cupressales; family Cupressaceae; genus Sequoia; species Sequoia sempervirens. The sequence continues at coordinate 38,573 of VDFB02085017.1, read as the reverse complement.
CACCATTTACCTATCCTATTTTTTTCATCACTCCACTTAATCTTGGATTTTAGGTGCACATGAATACTCATCCATTTTTTCAGTTATCCTCTCATCTTGCCCTTTCCATAATCATCTACATCATCTCATCCATCCTACTCATTTCATTATCCTTCACTCCTTTTAGGCTAATATAGATTTGTTAGTCTAATAATATTTTCATCCATCCTATTCATTTCATTATCTCTTCACTCCTTTTAGGCTAATATATATTTGTTAGTCTAGGCATCTATCCATCTATTTCATCAATCTCATTTCTCCTAGCAATATAACATCACAAAAAATCCTACTTCCTACAATCTATAACAAATCATCCAATCATATCAGTGGTTTTGTTCCTAGCCTTATTGTAACCCTTAATCCAAATCTAATCATCATCATTAAGATGTATCCTTACCAATCCTTGTGTTATCTCAGGTTATACCATTCCCACATTAACAAAACTTCAATCACCATCATTGGGATGTATCCTTCCCAATCCTTGTGTTGTTTTGGGATATATCATTTCCACATCAACAACACTCCATCCATCATCAATCAATCTTGGTTTTAGCTTGACTAGGGAAAGATCATGTTTGTCTTTGAATCTTTTTTTGTGCTTTCTTGTTTGCAACATCCTCCTTTCATTATATGTTCCTCCTACCATCATACTATATATTCATCATCTTGCATCATCTTCCTCAGTCATCCTTGCATCATCTCATCCATTTAAAGAGCACACTCACGTTCTCTTGAACTCTCCTATCCTCTTGAGGGGGCATCCTTAATCCTAATGCTCATCTTCACTCTCAATATCTTTCTATTGAACAGGACAACTGAGGGGGGGAAAATCAATTGTAGAAATTTTAACCTTTAAAACCCTCAACAAAAGTTAGATCTACAAACATTCACAAAAATTTTACTATGCTAATGTGCTTAATTATTAAATGCAAAAACAGAAACTGAAAGTAGTAAACCATGCACATAAGAACACCGGATTTATGTGGAAAACCCAATGAGGGAAAAACCATAGTGAGGATTAGCTCACAATATAAAGAATTGCAAAACTGAATACAGAGGCTCACTACTAGAGGGGATCACTACCAGAATAGGACACACTATCCAAAAGGGCTCACTGCCACAAAAAGAATACAAGAAGATAGAAGAATAATGATACACAAAGAAACACTTTTGAATGCAACAAGTACTCCACCACAATTGCTTGCACACTTTTGCAGTCTCACATGAAAGATATTGGATGCCTTCAACTCACTGTGTTTGGAACCCTAACATGAAATTCGCGCTACTTTGCTCAAATTCGCATCTCATTACACTTCAGTCACAACAACCTTGCATCTATATTTCTTCTTACTCTTTCATACTCCCTCTTGCATCAACACCATAAGTATTTATATCAGCCTCTTCTTCAAAAAAAATCTCCAATATTGGCCACTAGCCATTATACATTCAATTTGAAATAGGTCAGCACCCAAAAATTCCCATGGTGGATAGGAATGAAAGGCAGCCTATAAAAATACTTAATTAAGACCCAAAGAGATCCCAACACACTTCAACACTCTTCTACAAGCCTTGCATGTAGTGTTAAACACAAGGTCGACCAACACCCATGCAATTCACCATAGACATTAAGTACACACTTCCTTAGATCAAGTTGAAAGTTCGGGATAGCATAATTCACTTGAAATCAATCTAGAACAACCCATGAATTACTTAAGATTCATCAACCACTTCAACCAAGCTTCGCATCAACTACTTTAATTCAGGACAACTGATAACCCTTGTCTGCATACTAATAAATGAAACTTACACTATACTGCACCAAATCAAGTAAACCTCTAAACACAGAAAGATAAAAGAATTATAAACAACTTCCCAAATTTGCACTACCTGAATCCAAATAGCGGAGAAACGTAGAGCAAATACATTTCTCCCAGACCACATAAAACATTATTGAACAACTAGCTCACACACTAGTGAAAATATCTCGCATTGTACAATGATACAAAAGCCCAAATTCTAGATATAGCAACTACCAACAACCATTAACAATACCTCAAATCCGCACAAGCATAGAATCAACACAGAAGAAATGTGGAGCACATCCTGAAGCAAACACTGAATATTTGCAAGACACTATTTTCTCTATTTATCAAATTTTCTCAAAAGCACTTGGAAACCAGGTACCAAAGACATCATTTCAGCACATTAATTTACTCTAACACACGTCCAAACATAGCAACATAAGGATAACTCCATGTACTCATGGCACTTCTTCAACATCTCAACTATACATGCGTAAACAATAAACCTTCTTTATTACAATTTTTTCAATATTCTTGACATAACAGTCAATAACCAACTTCCTCTACACATAATTGACATCAATGACAACACCAACTAGTTGAAATCAATGAAATCCCTTTATACTTTCAACAATCCCCCTTTTTCATTGATGGCAACACATGATGTGAAAAACCATCAAAGACAACACAATAGTTCTGAACAACCTTTCTGCAACTTTTCTAAATGAATAAGATTTTTCACATGATATTTTTTCTCTCCCCCTTTGACATCAATGGAAAAGGAAAAATGTTTTTTGCATTTTTCTCTCCTTTTGACCTTGAACCAAGATTTATACTAGCATTGAATACTCCCCCTTAGGAGTACACCTAATCATTTGCACATTGACAATGCATGACACTACCTGCTCCCCCTGAGAGGTAGCCACCAAACATCATTCTAGAGGGAAGATAGATCCATAGATCCACTGGACTGATGCATCTCCATATGCATCTAGTTCAAGAAAGGAGGGGCAATAACCCCCAACTTCTCCTGGAGATACTCAAAAGTATCTTTAGGAAGAGCCTTAGTAAACATGTCATAAATTTGATCCTTTGTAGGTACATACTCAAGCTTTACTTCATTCTCCATAATCTTCTCTCTCAAAAGTGATGCATGATTGGTATATTCTTTGTCCTTGAGTGCATCACTGGGTTCTTTGAAATGTTAATTGCACTTGTATTATCACATGAAATAGAGATGGGATCATCATACATGACTCTAATATCCTTTAATGTTTGTCTCATCCACAAAACTTTTGTGCAACAAGATGTTTCAACAATATACTCAGCCTCTGCAATGGATAAGGAAACTGAATCTTGCTTTTTACTTAACCATGATACCAATCTGCATCCAAGAAAGAATGTGCCACCACTTGTACTTTTTCTATTATCAACAGAACATGTCCAATCTGCATTTGTATAAGCACTTAGTGTAAAGTTAGTATCCCTAGGATACCATTAGCCAAGATCTAGAGTGCCTTTTAGATATTTGAATATCCTCTTGACAGTCGCAACATGTGTTTCTTTAGGATCCTCTTGAAATCTAGCCATAAGACAAACTGCATGCATAATATTTGGTTTGGTAGTAGTTATATACAATAGTCCACCAATCATTGATCTGTAATTTCTCTAATTAGCCTTAGGTCAATCATCATCCTTACTCAATTTCCAGCCAGTTACCATAGGAGTGCATACTGGTTTGGAACCATCCATCTCAAAATTCTTCAACATTTATTTTGCATACTTGGATTGTGAAATAAACATCCCTTTGTTTGTTTGATTGATTTGTAGTGCAAAGAATAAATTCATCTCACCAAAAATAGACATCTCAAACTCTTTCTACATTTCTTCAGCAAACATCTTACACATAGTTTCATTTCCTCCAAAGATAATGTCATCCACATACACAAATACTATCAAGATCTTGTCATCTTCAATTTTGAAATAAATATTGCTATCTGTAGTACCTTTGTTGAAACCTTGCTGAATCAAATATCTGTCCAACCTTGCATACCAATCTTTGGTAGCTTGCTTCAAGCCATATAGAGCCTTTTTCAATCTACAGACCATATCCGGTTGATCTGAAAACTGGAATCCCTTTGGTTGTTCCATGTAAACTTCTTCCAACTCTTCATTCAAGAAAGCAGACTTCACAGGAATCTGGTAAACCTTAAAGTCCTTATGAGCAGCAAATGCCAAAAACATTTTGATAGCTTCCATTCTAGCCACCAGAGCAAATGTCTCTTGAAAATCTATACCTTCCACTTGTGAGTAGCCCTTAGACACAAGTCTTGCCTTGTTTCTTACCAATTCTCCATTATCATTCAGTTTGTTTCTAAAAACCCACTTGCTTCCAATTATGTTTTCATTTGTTGGTTTAGGAACCATTCCCAAGTTTGATTTTCCTCAATTTGCATAAGTTCTTCTTCCATAGCTTTCATCCAATGTTCATCCTTACATACCTCACTCACTGTCTTAGGTTCAAATTTAGAAAGTAAACAATAATTTACCTCAAGTTCAATAGCTTTGCTTCTTGTCAATACACCTTTCCTCTTGTCTCCAATGATTTGATCTTCAGAATGATTCGTTTGCACATACTTAGGGGTTTTAGGAGCCTTTTTCAAAGCTTCTTCCTCTTCATTTTGCTTTTCTTGTTCTTCAACCTTTTCTTCTTCTTCTCTGTAATCCGGTTCATCTGACACATATCCATCAATTTCAATTGAATTCTCCAATGCTTCATCAACCTTGACATTTATGCTTTCTACAACCTTTCTCAGCCTTTTATTTTAACATCTATAAGCTTTGATTCTTGTAGAGTATCCAAGGAAGATACCCTCATCACATCTTGCATCAAACTTTCCTAGATGTTCATCTCTCCTAATATAACATTTGCTTCCAAATACCTTGAAATACTTAGCAGTATGAATCTTTCCATACCATAGTTCATAGGGGTCTTAGTGTTGTTAGCTTTTGCTTGAACTCGGTTGAGCACATAAATAGCAGTGTGAATTGCTTCTCTCCAGTATACTTCTGGTAGTCCTACCTCTGTTATCATTATTCTAGCAACTTCTTGAATTTTCCTATTCTTCCTTTCAACAACTCCATTCTGCTGAGGAGTTCTAGGGGCAGACAATTGTCTTCTTATTCCATGAACTTCAAAAAACATGTTAAACTCATTGGATTTGAATTCACCACCTCTGTCAGACCTCAAACATTTTATTTTCAAATCCATTTCATTTTCAACCATAGCTTTGAATGTCTTGAATTTGTCTAATGCATCAAATTTCTCTCTAAGAAAAGTAACCCATGTCATTATAGAATAATCATCAATCAAAAGCATAAAATACCTATCACCTTGTAGACTTCTCACCCTTGTAGGACCACAAAGATCTGTATGAATCAATTCCAACAATCTGATAGTAGAATGTTCTTTTGTTTTGAAGGTGTTTCTTGCATATAACATTAATTGGATTTGTTATACTCGGTAAATCTCTCACAGCTTGTACTGCACTGATTCTCACCATGTTTTCAAAATTCATATGACACATCCTCTGGTTCCATAACAAACTTTCATTAATCTAACATAAAGCAATGTCCATCAACACCTTTAAGTTGATAGACGTTTCCTTCAGTTTTCTTGCCAACAACAATCACAGTTCTGGGCCCTTTTCTGATTTCACATTTTTCATCCTTGAACACAAGATTATATCCCTTACTACACATTTGTCCAATACTCAAGACATTATGTCTCAAGCCCTTAACATAGTAGACATCATCAATATTATGCTTGCCATCAAAATTAATTGAACCTATCCCATAAATCTTAGCACCAAAATCATCTCCAAACTTAACTAAGTCTCCATCATATTTTTCAAGTTTAACAAACTTATTTTTGTCACTAGTCATGTGATTTGAGTAGCCACTATCAACAACCCAGTAGTCCTTCTCTTGTTTAGCATGAAAATTAGATACCACAGTATCTTCAACTTTATCCAGAGCACATTCCTTCACACATATTTTAAGAGTAGATTCATCTTTTAAAGCCAGGAACAAGAAGTCATTATCATCAAAATCTCCTAATAATACTCATCATCAAAAATGCCAACGTCTTTATTAACATAATATGCTCTTTTGATCATCTTTCCTTTATTTTACTTGCCTTCTCTATGTTTACTTCATTCAGCTCTTTTTGGACATCTTGAAGCATAATGACTTATATCACCACAACTAAAACATTTGAAAGGCAACTTACCCTTGTGCTTACTGGTGCCCTTCTTCATTATTCTCACAAAGTTAGCTTCCACATCATCTAGATCTTCCTTGTTTGGTTCTTCAATATTTTCTAATGTACTGGCTTTAAAGGAAGCTTCTATATTTGTGCTATTTTTCAATCCATTTTTCCTCATCTCAAAAGAAGGTAGTGTACCAATCATCTGGTCTCTATAATAATTATCAAGATTTACAACTTCCTCAATAGCAAAAACTTTTTCACTATAACAGGAAGATATCTAAGAACTTTTTTTACCACTTTAGATTCTTTGACTTGTGCACCAAGACCTCTCATTGCACTTACCAGCTCATCAATTTTTTGCATGTAGATTGCAATTGATTCATCTTCAAACATCTGTAGGGATTCAAATTTTGTCTTCAAGATCTACAACCTTGCTTGTTTAACTTTGTCATCTCCTTCATAGATGCTTTCTAGCTTATCCCAAACTTCTCTAGCAATCTTCAAACTCATAACTTTAACTAATTCAGTTTTTGAAAGACCATCTGTAATAAGAAATATTGCCTTAGCATTTGCCTCATGTGCCTTGATCCCTACACTTGTAGTTGGACCATTTTGAGGTGGAACATATGCAGTCTTATATGCTTTCTCAACTTCAAATCCATGTGATCACAGATAGCCTTCCATCTATGTTTTCCAGAATGCATAATATGTGCCATCAAATTTAGGGCAATCCAAAGTAATCTTGCTCGCCATCTCGGATCTACCTTAAGCAATTAAGCTCTTCTTCCAAGGAACCTTGCTCTGATACTGATTATTGAACAAGACAACTAAGAGGGGGAGGTGAATCAGTTGTAGCAATTTTAACCTTAAAACCCTCAACAAAAGTTAGATCTACGAGCATCCACAAAAATTTTACTCTACTCATGTGCTTAATTATTAAATGTAGAAACATAAACTAAAAGTAGTAAACCATGCACATAAGAACACCAAATTTACATGGAAAACCCAATGAGGGAAAAACCACGGTGAGGATTAGCTCACAATATAAAAAATTGCAAAACCAAATACAGAGGCTCACTGCAAGAATAGGACACATTGTCCAAAAGGGCTCACAACCACAAAAAGAATACAAGAATATAGAAGAAGAATTCTACACAGAGAAATACTTCTCAATACAACAAGGAGTCCACCACAATTGCTCACATACTTTTGTAGTCTCACATGAAAGATATCGGATGCCTTTAGCCCACTGCCTTCAAAACCCTAACATGAAATTCACACTGCTCTACTCAAATTTTCATCTCATTACACTTCACTTGCAACAACCTTGCATCTATCTTGCTTCTTACTCTTTCGTACTCCCTCTTGCATCAACACCATAAGTATTTATATCAACCTCTTCTTTAAAAACTTTCTCCAATATTAGCCACTAGCTGTTATATATTCAATTTGAAATAGGTTAGCACCAAAACATTCCCATAGTGGATGGGAATCAAAGGCAACCTAAAAAAATTCTTAATTAGGACCCAAATAGATCCCAACACACTTCAACACACTTTTACAAGCCTCATATGTAGTGTTAAACACAAGGTCGACCAACACCCGTGCAAAACACCATAAACATTAAGTACATGCTTCCTTAGATCAAGTCGAAAGTTCTAAACAACATAATTCACTTGAAATCAATCCAGAACAACCCATGAATTACTTGAGATTCATCAACCACTTCAACCAAGCTTATCATCAACAACTACTTCAATTCAGGACAACTGATAACCCTTGTTTGCATACTAATAAATGAAACTTACACTATATTGCACCAAATCAAGTAAACCTCTAAACACGGAAAGATAGAAGCATTATAAACAACTTCCCAAATATGCACAACCTGAATCCAAATAGCAAAGAAACGCGGAGCAAATGCATTTCTCCCAGACCACAGAAAACATTATTGAACAACTAGTTCACACACTAGTGAAAATATCTCGCATTGTACAACGATCCAAAAGCCCAAATTCTAGATATAGCAACTACCAACAACCATGAACAAGACCTCAAATCCACACAAGCATAGAATCAACACAGAAGAAACGTGGAGCACATCCCAAAGAAAACACTAAATGCCTATTGTAGACACTTAAAAATGTCTTGAATGATATCACACACTCGAATCTGATATGTTTCATCCTAAAATCCATCCTCTTTTTGCTTATTTGATTAAATTAACCTAGTTAATTAATCAAAGGCTTCATTTTCACCTATTAATCTAATTGACCTAATTAGGTTAATTCACCCCCTCGTACACTAACATTTCACCTTTCATCCTGTCTAATCGAATAATGTAAATTATTTAATTAGCCTTCTTATGTCTTCTTATTTAATTAAATAAATCCTAGTTATACTAGTTATTTAATTAAATATCCTGATCTCACCCCTTTCATTAAATAAATTAATTATTTAATGCTAAATCCTAAATTCTTCCAAAAGGGAATATTCCTATGGAATATCCCTCCCCTTTGCACATTAAAAATTTATTTTAATTTGCTAAATGTTAATTTTCCTCATCCACTTGCATGAGAATATTCTTTGAGAATATTCTCCCTCTTCACTCGTTCAAAAAAGGGAATATTCTTCCCTGTAAAAAGCTTTCAACAAACTTCTTGAGCAAGTTTTGAAAGTGTGCCTCTTTGCATGACTGTGAGCCTTTGATTAAATATCAACTTGCATTCTCAACCCTTGATGGGAATCTATGATCCATGCCTCCATCTTCCTTCCATCCTAACCATTGATGGATTCTTTCAATCTTGGCCATCGGTTTCTTTTTTCCTATTCTATAAATAGACCTTGCATCTATTGAATAGGGATCCATCTTTTAATAGTAAACTTATGTTGTTAAAATCACTCTCATTTGCATCCATATTTAGCATGTATTTAGCATTTTAAGTTTAAATCTTGATCATAGTAGCTTAAAGCATCTATTAATGGATTCCATGGTAACTTAGTTGCATCCATTTAACATATTTTAGAATTAGGACTTGCATCTTTAAATCTTGTATACATTTAGAATAGCTTTGCATACACCTACATCGATCATCTTAGCTTTTATCATGTTAATATAGCTTTAATCATGCTTTCGTTCATTTTTTCATCAATTTCAATTGATTTTAATCAATTTAAAATCAATTGGAAAGGATCATATTATCCAAGGGATTGGGAAAGGGTCGCCATTCCACATCAATACGACACACTCCCTAATAGGATAATATTCAATGGCTTAGAGTAGATGTTTGTCAAGCTTTCATGTTTTAGAATGTTCGTTTTAATGAATTCTTCGCTTTGTCTACATTGAATATCTTATTGGGATTGATGCTTAGTTGTTTAAATATGCCTTGTATCCGTATGGATCAGGTGTAGTTAACCTATACTATGACATTGATCACACCTACAAAACAGTATTTTCTCTATTTATCAATTTTTCTCAAAAGCACTTGGAAACCAGGTACCAGAGACATCATTTCAACACACTAATTTACTCTAAAACACTTCTAGATATAGCAACATAAGGATAAATCCATGTACTCATGGCACTCTTCAACATCTCAACTATACATGTGCAATCATCAAACCTTCATTATTACAATTTTCTCAATATCCTCGACATATATAGTCAATAACCAGCTTTCTCTACACATAATTGACATCAATGGCAACACCAACTAGTTGACATCAATGACAACCCTTTATACTTTCAACACTCTCCTCCTAGTTACTCCTTTGAATGACCAGGGCATCCTCCGTAATATAACCATCTTCTTCTAGGTGCTATGTTTTAATCTTCTTTTAAGCGATGCTACTTTGTAACACCACCTCAAAGAGGGGACAAATGTATACACCTAACATTGACTGTATTTGGCCAATTTACTCCTAATTCAACCATTTTCCTATCATCTATATTAATTAAACAATACATTATTATTTAATTAATATTCAATTATCTCAACCTTCATCCTAATATATTTCTTCTATTGTCCCTAAATCCTAGCCTAAAGTAAATAATTACCTTTAATTATTTACCCCCACCGCATTCATCCATTAAATTGAATAAATACCTTATTTATTTAATTTAATCCCCAAATACCATTTCCTCTAAAATAGGAATTAAATATATTATTTTATTTTCACCTCTTGTTCCATCCTCCAGCTCTCCCACTTGCCCTTTAATCCTAATCTAACCCTAATCTCCCCTTAAGTGGTTGCACACACTTAATCCATGATTAAGTGGGTCAACCCTCCCCATCAAATCATACACATGGCCCTTTATACTTGTGACATGGTCTTGGCACCATGTCACATGGGCCTCGTACCCTCATAGTACCATCTCCATCTCAAGCCCTCTCATTGTTTCACTTGGCACAATCTCATGAGTTGAGAGACCACCTCTCATCTCAACCCTTCATCTATTTTCCTCCTATCCTATATATCTCACAGTTAATCGTTTTATCAAAATCTCACTCATTTTCACTTGGAGTGTCACTATGCTGTCAAAATTACCAGTGAGCACACATCCAATCAAAAATCTTGGGCACATCTACACGACGAGGGCTTCAACATACTTGGTTTTCATTGAATTCCATGGAGGTTTGAGATTTATTTTGGCCTAATTTGATTGTTGCATGGTATTTTGTGTTTTTCTTGGTTTGTATTGTAATTTCCATTCATTTTGAACACATTTTCATGCACACATTTTTTTTATTGAGGATGACTGAAACTCTAAATCATACAATGATTTATTTTTTAAATTGCTTAGAAAAATAGAGGTGCAAGGAGTGTAAAAAGATCCAAACCAAAGTTGTTTAGGACATCCCAAGCTAAATTCAAAGGCTAAAATTAACACTCTAATGTGGTCATCATATAATTCGTTTTCTCAGTGAATATCAGATAAATTCATACTAAATTGACTATATTGTGTTATTGGTATTTATAGAGAAAGCTATGCAGCTAAAATATTGAATATATAGAAACATAGAATAAGGGGATATAATAGAAGAGTTATTCTTTTGGCAAAACATATCTATAAGAGTTATATTTAATTAACAAAAATGTTGATAGCAATAATTTTAATAAAAAAGGGAAATGATGTTCAAAGTTAAAAATTTAACTTGTATACAATATTCATTATATTTAGTCAACATAATGACACAAATACAAAAGGCTTTACAATAATTTTTATTAATTTTTAAAATGTAGCACTTTATTGCGTACACATTTTTTAAAAATATGATATTTTTGGGGAGAGAAAATCCATAGCAGAAACTTTTGTTTACATTGCTAAAATAAATATAAAATATTGGGGTCAAGTAAATGTTATACTACTTCGGTTGTGATTCTAAAATCAAAACACAAAAAAATAAGTGTTTAGAATTATACCCTCATGCTTATAACAATCAACAACTATCTAAAAATCAAGATAAAATAAACAAAGAAAACAAGGTCTTAAGAAAGGAATATGAAATACAAAAGATGTTTAATCTAACACACTCTTAAGTAGGGATGTGAATTTTTTTTAAACAAGAGTATTTCAAGACATGCATACTCATTTTGTAAAAGAACATTTGGATAAAAACAAGGTGAAAATGACACATATTAAATCATATAAGCTCTATATGGATTATCTATAGATTGTAACAAACACATCATGACTAGTATATTTGTATCACATATTTTATAATAGATTTACATGATGTTCAATTAACAACTTCAATGTCAAAGTACAAAATAGTAACTTCTCAATCTAAACAAGTTAGAGTCTATATATATAAATATGATCTTGATTCTTCAACGATAAACATTTTAAATAGATAAACAATATATATACACACACTATAAATGACAAGCCTTATAAAATATTTGCCTGTAGATCTTAAAAGACACTTAAAACTTCTATGTCCTAATAAATTTCTATTATATTATCCTTTACCTTCCCTAACCTATAAATAAAAGGTGGATCTTAATCTCAATCATATGAAAATGTGTTCAATTGGGGAAAGATTATTCTTTTTTACAAGAGAAAAATATACTAGAATACAAGAGAGGAGGTAACTTCTATCATATATGATAGATTGTATCTAGTTCACCTATGGAATCCTCATTTTCAAGGATCTATCCATGTTCATTATATAAAATTATACAAACACAAGTATTGTGGTTATTATATTAAGATTTATTATTTATTCATTCCTTGTGTTAAAATGCAATCCATTGGGTTGATTGCCCAAAGATTTCCCCTCATATGTTGAATTCAATAAAAATTGTAGGGAGCTTATTTTATTATTCCAAGGAAAGTAATCAAAATTGAGGGTGCTTCCAAAGCACCTTGCCAACATCCCTTTCATGTTCTAGATGGATTGGTAGTATTTGAGGTGTGTTATTAGATTTCAAAATGTTTAGCATTTACATGGAGAAAGAGTAATGGCATGTGGCATTCTATCAACTTCGTCTAGAAAACAAAAGCAACACAATATGGTAATAAAATCAATCCCTCTATGCTTAAGAACATTGAATAACTTTAGAAGTGAGTTAGCTACGTATCTTAAAACTATTGAAAAATTAAGAGCATCTACATTTGCACTGTGAAAATACAAATAATGATTATAATACTAAGAATTGATTTTCAATGCATTACAATATGACTTTTATAAAGCCTTTCAAATACTATTTCTCAAACAACTACCATCTTGCAAGAATTCAACTAATTATTTAATAGCAATAATAAATTACAAGCCACTAAGTTAACTTTATTATGTAAACCTTAATATTCCAACAAAAGCAAGATTAATTACATTTCTAAAAAACAGCAAATCTTTGCTTCTTGTTGTAGAGGAGACTTAGATGTTAGCCTTTCTTGCTTTCATAACACAACTATTTTATTTTGGATTTCTAAATACTCAAGCGATACAACTGAATGTTTTTGATGCAACACATAATATGTTCCTTGAAAAAATAATCATAACTTCTTAAAATCGTCATCCAAATAAAATTATTTTTAATCTATTCTATAAAGAATGATTAAAAATTCAAAAACCAATAAAAAATTTATAACATTTTTTTTTGAGAAAAATGAAATGAATCCAGAGATGTTCAATACAAAATTGAAATTGACACATGTAAAAATTTTCCAAACATAAAATGGAATATGTAAGAGACATTGGAAAGGGATTGTGATGAAGCAAGAAATTATAGGACCTCAAAAGTGGAAAGCTTAAAGTACTGTAATCATAGGAAAGAAAAGGAACGACAGACACAAGCAAGCATAGGAAACCAGAATTCAGGAGGAGTGTAAATGCAAGGGAAATTCATTCATCTCAAGATAAATTATTCAAAACTACAGCACATACTAATACAATCTTTAAGCACAGATCCAAATAACTACTTGATAAATAATGTATAAATTCACCCAAATTGCAGTACTAATTCCCCAAATTAGAAGCCAGATCTCCGCTGGTACAAGACTTCAGAGTCTCCTCCTTACTGAACTGAAGAGTTTGAAGGAATGAAGCCTGAATGTACGCTCGCTAAGTGAAGATTCAAAGAAAATTATATTACAGAGTGAAGAGGGGCTGATAGAGTGGAGCGAGAAGCACTGAAATGAAGAATGAAATTGATTTCGATTAAGCAAGAAATTATAGGACCTCAAAAGCGGAAAGCTCAAGTACTGAAATCATAGGAAAGAACAGAAATGAGAAGCATATACAAATAGTGAAATCATAGGAAAGAACAGAAATGACAGACGCAAGCAAGCATAGGAAACGAGAATTCAGGAGTGTAAAAGCAAGGGGAATTCATTCATCTCAAGATAAATTATTCAAAAGTACAGCACATACTAACACAATCTTTAAGCACAGTTCCAAATTGCTACTTGATAAATAACGTATAAATTTACCCGAATTGCAGTCATAATTCCTAAAATTAAAAGCCCGATCTCCGCTTGTACAAGACTTTAGAGTCTCCTCCTTACTGAATTGAAGAGTTTGAAGGAATGAAGCCTGAATATACGCTCGCTAAGTGAAGATTCAAAGAAAATTAGATTACAGAGTGAAGAGAGGCTGATAAAGTGGAGCGAGAAGCACTGAAATGAAGAATGAAATTGATTTTGATTAAGCAAGAAATTATAGGACCTCAAAAGTGGAAAGCTCAAGGACTGAAATCATAGGAAAGAACAGAAATGAGAAGCATATACAAATAATGAAATCATAGGAAAGAACAGAAATGAGAAGCATATGCAAATAATGAAATCATAGGAAAGAACAGAAATGACAGACACAAGCAAGCTTAGGAAACCAGAATTCAGGAGTGTAAATGCAAGGGGAATTCATTCATCTCAAGATAAATTATTCAAAGCTACAGCACATACTAAAATTTAAGCACGGTTCCAAATAACTATTTGATAAATAATGCATATATTCACCCAAATTGCAGTCCTAATTCCCCAAATTAAAAGCCAGAGCTCCGCTGGTACAAGACTTCAGAGTCTCCTTCTTACTGAACTGAAGAGTTTGAAGGAATGAAGCCAGAATGTACGCTCGCTAAGTGAAGATTCGAAGAAAATTAGATTACGGAGTGAAGAAGGGGCTGATAAAGAGGAGCGAGGAGCTTTGAAATGAAGAATGAAATTGATTTTGATTATGTTTGCGGGGAAGGGAGCAAGAGCGATATTGATCCCACATGCGCGGCGTGAGCTAAAACAAGACAGAAGTGGTGTATAAATAGGGGGAAAGTTGGGTAGATCAAGCATACTTACCTGGGCGGGGTCAATCGGTGATCAAGAAGGCCGATGGCCTAGGGAGAGCACCTTCATTGCACTTGGAAGGGGGCTCTGCCTAGCATCTCCCATTGTGGAGAGTGCACGTCATAATTTGTGATAGAGGGGGCTCGCGTTCGCGCGGCCCCCACACAATGCTTAATATAAATTATTAGAGTTTAATATTTAGCTCAACATGATGTTAGATTTAAAATTAAATATGGAAATTTAATTGAACTCAATTTAAAAAGTGTTTCCAATGTAATTAGGGTTATATTAATGATATTAGAGTTAGGTTTATATTAATGATATTAGAGTTTAATATTTAGCTCTACATAATGTTAGATTTAAAATTAAATATTGAAATGTAATTAAACTCAATTGTTAGATTTAAAATTAAATATTGAAATGTAATTAAACTCAATTTAAATAGTGTTTGCAATGTAATTAGGGTTATATTAATGAAAATAAACTAAGTTGTCAAATTAAAACTTATATACTAGCAACTTTGGTGTGCAATGGGTATGAAAGAACGTAATTTTGTAAAAGTATTTTTTTGTGACAAAAGCACCAAATATGCTCAACCATCAAATTGGAATCTTGATTGTGCATTCCCTGTTGAGGAAAAAAATTGAGAAGCTTTGTTTTTCAAAGTTTAGATCTACAATATTCTATCTTATTTTATTTAGCTTATATTAAGTTTTTTAATTTTTGTTAACTGATATTGAGTTTTATCTACAATCAAAAGTATGTACCAAATTTATTTAGAACTTAAAATGTGAGTAGTCGCTATATATAGTAGTTATACACTCAAATATTGTTTAACCTGGGAAGACTAAATGCCTTGTGCAAACCATGCATAATACATGACATGTATATAAGAATTAATAACAAAAAGTCATTCATTTCAATGTAATTTGTATTTATTAAAAAATATGTACTTCAATACACTCCATTAAATAATCTGATCATCTTATCTTTACTAGATCTACAAGCCTTGCAAAGTAGTGTTTAAATAAATGGATTTAAACAATATGATGTTTTGATGGATGGTCATACCCTATTCGAAAGCTCCTATTTTAGCACATGCAAGGAGGATAGTGGGGAAGGTTGTGGGAATTTTTCTTTAAACTTGCCAATTGCATTTGGTTGAAAGTTTCTAAAGCCATTTCAACAAATCCTTTTTGTACTTATCTTACAATCATTGTAGTCCATGAGATGACATTTTTTACAAGTATTATGTCAAATAGTTCATATGCCTTGTTAATGGTTCCACTTGATGAATGCACGTCTATCAGGGAAATTGTGAGTATAATATCATGGGTGTCCATGCCCTGTTCCAAAGCTCGCATTTTAGCATGAGCAAGGAGGATGCTAGCAAAGGTTGAAAAATTTAGATTGAAACATGATAATTGTATTTGCTTGAAAATTTGTAAAGCCTTTTCAACAAATCCATTTTGTGCATATCCTACAATCATTGAAGTCCAGTAGATTTAATTTGTTTGAAGCATCTTGTCAAACAATTAGGGAGAATGTTGGGAAAAGTTGTCTAGTTAAGAAAGATATTCATTTTAAAGTTTTAATAATGTTGATCCCAATAAAATTATTGTGCATGTTGAGAAATTGGTTGAGAAAATTACACAAAAATAGACTAGAAAAATAGAAGTGCTAAAAGTATTGAATGAGACCATGTGCAACCAATTAGATATAGAGGTTGAAGTCCAAAAATATGTACAAACCAATTAGATAATAATTTTTTTCATCATTGCATGGAGGGATGTATTTAAAAGGATGTTGCATAACTAGACAAACTTCATGGCTTTGAATGGGTAGGATGTTGATGTGTAGGATAGTTGAAATCCATGGAGTTTTTATTTATTTATTTTTAAGTTATTTCTTATACTTTGTTATGTTTATTTTTGATGTTCTAGAATGATAAAAAAAGTGATTGTGTTTGGAGATTTTTTTCTTGATTATAATAGTCTAAATTGGTGTCATGCATATATCTAGTGCCTAGCTACAAATAGTGTGTGCATGATTTTACATAACATGCATAAGTATAATTAGAAGATTAAGTATGTATATCTTGTATTTAGGGAAAAGGTGTATTTTAGGGTTCACATGGCAAAGTCACAATTGACATTAAAGAAATTACACTTTAAATTTTAACTATGCACATGCATTTAGAATTAGTCTAGTTGGTGTTAGGGGGAAAATTCCTATATATACCACTAATACTATAATGCTAAGTATGTAGAAAGAGATGTATGGAGATAATTATAAGTAAACATGCAAAGTTATTGATATTAAAATAGTCTACAAGTTAGTATTTTTAAGTGTTATTTGTGTGCATGTATGCTTATTTATTAAGCTTAGATATGTATCTGGTAGTAAGTAGAGAAAGCACAAGGGTAGTAGACCTAGTGTGCTTTGGGTGATACATAGGAATATGTCATTTATTTATTAGTATAAGTGTTTGGTCATTACTCTTTAGCATACGACCAATATATGTCCTTAATAGTTGGTATAAATTCATTCAACATAGATACAAGTAATAATTTGTGTGATTTGAATATAGCTTCATTTTCATGTCTAGTCTTATCATGTTTTCTATACTCTAATTTGTAGCATTCTTTTTAAAATGAAGAAGTAAAAATAATTGGGGGAAAATGCTTTCATGTATACATATCATTTTTATTGATATCCTTTACATGTTATATGCATGTTCCATTTTTGTATTTTATTTTACTTTGGCATACTATTTTACCTAATTGCACAACTTGCTAAAGTGGGGATGTTCATATTAGTTTAAATTTTGCCTACTTTGTAATATTTGCGTTATACTTTTATACTCATTATAGTTAGCACTCCCCTAGGTTATCAAAGGATCATTTCCCTTGTTTTTTAGCCCTATCCTAAGCTCTAGACAATTTCTAATGACTCCTAAGCCTATTTTCACACCTACAACCTATTCTAAAAAATTTTAGAGATAAATATCAATATTAAGACAATATACTCAAGCATTACAGAGGATAAAATGCATGTAAACACAAGAGTCCAAATTACTTTCAATTGATGTCAACTTTTGAGTTCCAAAACCCCTAATATTTGTTGCCTAGGTAGTTCCCTCTCAAAAATTCATTTTGAATCCTAACATAAAAGACCTAATTTCATTTTTCAATATGATAAGAATTGTAAGTAGCTCTCAATACTAAGTTTTTTTCTTTTATCTTCTACCACAACAATATGATAGTATTGGATCACATATCTAAAACATGTTTCATATGTTTCACTCCCATTATCATTCTTCTATCTATCCTTAACAATCCCTCATTTTCCTTTCCTTCTTTAATTCAATGTTTTGTCTTTCATCTTCCCTACTTTCACTCATTAACATCCCAAATTTTCCTAATACTTGTTCACAAACCCTTTTCCATCACTAATTTTGAATTACCGTTAAAACCCTTCCCTAAATTAATCCAAGATTTTTCAATTCCCTTTGATATCTACATATACACCACATTAGGTAGTTCAATCCCCCTATAGTTTATATTTTAAATACATCACATGACTTAGTGCACCTTATGTTTGTACACACAACATATTTCTATCTGCATGGCTAAGCTGAGGTTGAAAGAAACTAATGAGGGAATTGACTGAGGTAGTTTACCATACAATCACAACCTTTCCTTTTCTCCCCTTCTTCTGTTCTATTGGTGTGCTTCTATCACAAAGCTTCTTCAGACAACATAGCCTGAGGTTTTCAAGAGCTGCATAAAAATCAATTCATTAACTGGGAACAACGTGCCCCCGATTTCTCTATTGCATAAATAAAAGATATGAATTAGGATCATGACAAATGCAACGCAAAAGAGCTTGTAAAGGCTGGATTTAAATTCAAATTTGGGTCTGCTAAAATCATATTTGACAAGCATACATACACTCTTTTCCTTCTAGGATTGTAGTATCAAATACCTACACATAAGTAACGATGAGGAATTTGCTTGCGCTAGAGTTCAACGATGCCACTTGGCCCAAACTTCCAGATGCCAGAAGGGAAAAAGGGCAGATTTTGCAAGGAAAAATTATGAAAACCTACCAAACCAAAACCTAATCTCCTTAGAGCAGGTGCAAGAGTCTTTAAAGTTGGTTCATCGTGGATCGTCCTGGAGAAAATGCGAGCAGAGACAGAAAATATCCCTGAACGAAAAACACGAAGTTAATACGTCCCAGGAAAAACACAAGTAGGAAAAAAGGCTGAAAAAATGGCGGAAAAGGTCTTGAAATCAAGGCATTTCATGAGAATACATTTCTTTGAGGCATTCTGTCACAGTTCGCGTGCTTTGTCTATTCTTCCACACTTTGCATACATGTCAAAGAGGGCAGTTGCAACTGCAACATCTTGCAAAATTCCTCTATCCTTATCTCGTTATCGGTGTGCAGAGCCTGTTCCAAAGCTCCCATTTCGGCATAATTAGGGAGGATGCTCGCAAAGGTTGAGGAGTCTGGATTTACACCTGCCAATTATTGATGTATCCTGTTAACGACGATTAAAAAAGGCAACGAAACTTCCAAAAACCATGGCAAAAAAAATCAACGATTGTAACATCTAATCGTAGATTACATTCATTACATGTTATAGGCAATAGATTCGCTAAATTCGGTTATGCCTTGCCAAACCTTGAATACTTCAGATTTAATCAACCGTCTTTGTATTGATCTTTTCACCGTTGATTTTACTAATTAGCTTGGTTATTGTCAAATAGGACAGGCCTTCGACGTAATTAAGAAGCAAGCGATAATAACTAAATAAATATATTAATAAGCTAACAATAATAACTAAATCCTATTTAGTTACATATATAAAATAAACTAATATCATATTTTACAATTTGACTCATAAGAGTATTTTGGCCACAAGTTATTTATCATATTATAGTTTTATAAGATGTATTTAATAAGCTAGCAATAATAACTAAATCCTATTTAGTTACATATATAAAATAAACTAATATCATATTTTACAATTTGACTCATAAGAGTATTTTGGCCACAAGTTATTTATCATATTATAGTTTTATAAGATGCCAGTTATATATAGCTAAACTCAAATGCGTAGAGTATCTCAATGTGGCTAGTTGCTCTAATGAGTTGGTCAATTACTTTGTTCTCTAAATATGAGTTGGCCAATTACTTCGTTTTCTAAATTTGACACCATTTATTGTTAGTTAGTTATCGAAAGCAAACACACATTGATTTAATGCAACTAATTAATGTTGTTCATGAGACAACAATAGCTGTAATGATGGAGAATTAGATGATCTAACCCTCTTTGGAGGAAATGCCCTATGGAGAATATGGATATTTGGCATGAAATTGTGATGGTACAGTAGATATGGTTGGGATTGTTGGGATTGTTGGGATAGTGAGCTCTATTGTATGGTGTTAAGTTATCAAGAATGTTTTGAAGAAAAAATCAAGATAGAGAGCCTATATCTTGAATATTGCTTCCAAATGCACTAACTTAATGCCTAGTTGTCAACTGTTTTGTTGCTAGGATTATTATATTGTTTGGGATTGTTCTTCTTTCATGAAATATAAGAGGCAAGTTTTCTCTTCATTTTAAAGATGAATTTATCCAATTCTATTCAATCCTACGACACATGAGTGCGATATGCTAAATGTGATTTGAGAGAGAGAATGTGAATAAAAGATTCCATCAAAGTGTTGGTTTGAATGCTCTTAGTTGATTGCAATCTATTGGTATTGTCGATTGTTTGTATCTTGTTGGATATAGTGAGTTGTTTATTGGGAGGTGCACCTTAATTTGAAAATTGTAATGGTTGTTGCTCAACTCAATGTGGGAGCACTGGGCTCAAATGAAAGATCTAATTGTGATGTTTCATTTTGTTTTGGGTTTCATTAATAATTTTTTTCCAATGAATTAAATTGCTTATAAAAAGAAGATTACAAAGTGAATTAGGTGTTGAAATAAATGATGCTAAAATTAAGAAATTAGATCTAATGTATTTTTGTGTGTGCTTTTCATATGCAAGTAAATCGTAACTAATCGAATATTAAATGTTGAATTCAAATGCAAATGTAACTAATCCTTTTCTCTTTTTGAATTTTTGAATGCTTGCATGCAAACTAAGTTAAACTAATTGCGAAAATGACTACTAAAATTAACAATTTTTATTTTCTTTTATCTTTGTTTAAATCATAATTTAATCAATGGTTTCAAAAATGGAAAAACTCTCCAATTCACTTTTAATCAAAATATAAAATAAAAATAAATGTTACAACTACTATTTTTTTAATGATATTGTGGAACATATGTTCATGTTTACTATATTTCATACTTGTTTGTTGAATAAATTTGTTTAAAGATTATTTTCTTGAAGATGAATTATTGTTTTTTATTACATGCACTTGGTTTTATGAACCTTTATGATAGAATGTTGTTATTTAAATGTTGTAAAAAATTAAATTAATTAAATTAATAAAATAATTAATCTAATTCTAGAATTTGAAAATGAACATTACAACCCTAGAGTAGTAAAATTCTTACTCTACCTATTACTTTCTCCTCTAAACTAATACAATAAATAAACTATTTTAAAATAGAAGAAATAGAGCCTCACACTTGAGATATGAGATTATCCAAGATATAAATTGTTTATTGTGCTGACAAGATTGTCCTTAGGGATCCAACTCAGTATCCTTCTCCTATTTTCTACAAACTCTTGCTTTATATGGAAACAAGGTGAAAAATACCAAATACAAGAAGTAAAAGAGAGTTATTCTTAGAAGCTAATGGGATTATAAGTTGTGATGGATCATGCTATTGATAAATTAGATTAATTTAAAGATCCTAGAGGTTGTGTGGCAATGTTGGACAATGTTAGATACTATAAAAAGCCAAGGCTTGAAATATTTTGGAAGAAATTCATAAAATAAAGGTTATACCTACTACTTTTTGTCAATTGTGAAAGGTAATTTCACATGTTCTTTTCTTAAAAAAAATACCAAAAGGCCTTTCCCGAGATATTGTGTTCAACTATAAATAAATTATAATTCATAATTAACTAATGAAACTAGGAGATTGCTATGCTTAGTGAGTTGACAAGTGAACTTCCAAAGCCAAATTTAATTCAAAAATGACACATACAAGAAAATCACGTAGGCAAAAATTATGTGCAAGTTCACTAGTTTTTCCAACATATGATCATTGGGGTGAATATGCAATCACTAGAGAACACATCATTGGGTTGAACCAATATAAAAGCGGAGAACATGTCACTTAATATTCAAAAAGTAAATTTTAAAAGCGATAAAGCATGAACCTTTGGAAAATGATTAATAAGCATGAAACAAAAACAAGATAGGTTCTATTAGTATAGTTTATATTAGCTAATATAATGGTTTTAATCAAGTAATATTGGTCGTGTGTTGTTCTAACAATATGTCGTCAAATTTGTCATTTATGCCAATTCATTTTTAGGCACTTACAATTAACATACTCAATAGAATATCAAAACTCTTATCATTGTGGATACTTACATAAAATTATCTCAACTTCTCTAGTCAAGAGAATACATTAAACTAAAATTAGAGCATATTGTCATTTTAACCATGCTTTAAGAGTTATATATAAATGTTAATCATATAGAGGAATTAAATGTTATAAAGGAAGGGATTCTTGAGTAGTTGGTAGAGATACATTCTCTGGAAATAACTAATAAGATTCCTCCAAGGAGATTGAGAATGTAATGAAAACACCTTTTCTTAATTACATGAAATTTGTTAAGGATATTGAAAGGATTTACCTCTAGAAGTTTATTTTGTCAACTGGGGCGTGGAAATTTTAAAAGCTTAGGGTAATTGAGATCTATGATAATTGTAGCGATTATCACCAAATGAAAATATTTCCCTACTTATAGAGTATATGTCTACGCCATAACCCTATCTTACATAATGGTAGGAGAGTATTATTTATGCCTTAATGAATCAAAGCATTTAAAGGATTTCAGCTACAGTTCACAACATGGTAGGATATTCAAGCAAACTAAAACTGTTTTGAGATTGAAAGCATGGTGGATTATAAGGCTAAGGATATTTCCACAGATATTGTGTGAAATTGAAGGGAAGTTTGGGCTTCTAGGTAGGAGAGGCATATAAGTATTTTGGTAGGCATTTGTTTGTGGAGAAAAATGAACAAATAAGTATCATGGCTAGAAAAGTGTCATTTAGTAGTTAGATATGTAAAGGGGCATAAGTTACCTAAAAATGTTGAGTCATCCTAATTTTATTTTTCTATACATAATAGGCCAAAGCATCAAAGGCTAGAATGTTCAATATTTTTTATTTTTTGGGAAATGTGGTTACAAAATTAATAGTCTTAATCCTTGTAAATGTCGAGGATTTTTTAATTCACGTGTTTTTAGATGGATTATTTTCCTTTATGATTTTATATTCAAATATTTTAGTACTTTGGCAATCTTTCTATTAAAATGTAAAATCTTTCATAAGATTGAAATAATAACATAGTATTTGGGTTGAGATGGTTGAGTTACAATTTTTTATGTTGTATATAGAATAAATCTATTTTTATCTTTTTTAGTCTTCTATTGCATACTCTTCTATTTTACATCAAATATTAATTGGGTTGAGATGAGACTATAACCCTTTTCAATAACCATTTTGTGTTCAACGTATGAAATAAATTAGTTCATATACATTTTCCAATCATTCATTATATACTATTATATTATATAATTATAATATTTTGCATCAAATATTATTTGCGTGGAGATGAGACTATACACCTTTTGGTTGACCATGTTCAATGTTCATTTTATGGAATGAATCACTCTACATTTTTTTGGTCTTCCATTATGTATTCTCCAAATGAAAGTTTTTATGAAGGGGTAAATAGCTTTTAGAGGGATCCTAAAACTCAGTTACAAATAAATGCTAGCCAAAGAACCATTAACCATCACCAAAAATCCTAGTAAACCAAAGTTCAAGTTAGATGATAGACAAGACAAATGAAAAAACAACAAATGTAGGGACCAACTACAACTTCCTTAAGGATTTTGTAACCTCTAAATCCTTGTTATAAATTTTTTTATGTAACTTGAAAAAATCTTGTAGATCCTTCTCTTCAATTCTAGCCTCTTTCAACCTACTTCCCTTAGTCATAGTATTAGGTTTCCATGTCACTTATTTTAGCTTGATAAGTAGAAGCAAGGTTATCATTAGTCATTTTCAATATTTCATTAAGAATTTTCAATCCCATTGCACTATTTTTGATAATGTTGAATGTTAAGACTCAATTTTCTCCTTAATCTTCTTTGAATGTCGCTCTGAGATGGTTAATCAGGCATTAAGATCATATATCTCCCTTTTATTATCTTCCCAAAAGTCCATTTTTTTCTTGAATTCCATTTTTTTGGACCTAATTCTTCCCACTTTGGGAAGTCACTTCCAATTGTGAAATAAAATCTTATTATCTTTATGATTGCATTTCCTACCAATCTTTTATTTATTCTCCCACATTGAAAATTTAATATTTCATTCATTGATTTCCATGAAGAACCATTTAGTGAGTGTGCTCTATGCATCAAAGGATTCTTGAGCAACTCTCACATTATGTATCATCAAATTCAACACCTTAGCCATGCATTCCATTGAGTTTGGTTCCACCTCAAGAATGTCATAAAACTTAATGTTCGACACTAGGGTTTGGACCTCTAGGAAGATATCACCAATTGTAGGTTTTAGGATAGGGGTGCAATGCCCTTCCCATTTCTATACCACTCTTATCTATAGCTATAATGTCAGAGTAATAGGTTGTTTACTTAATTAATTTAATCATATTGATTAATTAATTAAGTCACCTTTAATTTATTTCACTTAAGCTAAACTTAGGCATTCTTTATTTTATTATTATTCCCTGTAATGTCCCCTTCTTGACAGGCACCAGTTATTTGTTTTTAGCCTTTATTTATTCCCGAAGGTTAAAAAGGAGAAATAAGGGAATATATTATTAAATTAATTATTTATAAAGTTATCTCAAAAAGACAATATCATAAGGTAACTTTATATTTGATTAATTTAATAATAAAATGACTAAAAATAAAATAATATCAAAAAGTCACTTAAATAATAAAATAATAAAATATTATGGAAGCTTCTTGGTGGTGATTGTAATTTCTTTAAAAGGAGCTTTTGGAGAGCATTTGGGATATCTTGAGAATTACATTTCACATATCAGATTTGGAGAGCTTGAATGCTTGAAGAATTTCCTAAGGGTTTGAATACTCTAAGGTGCCAGGTTCGGTTGTGCGATATCAACCCTAGCTGGGAGAAAGTGGAGGATACTTCAGTCCTTCAATTGGTTGCAAAATTTTGTGGCTTCAAAGCCAAAATTTGAGAACTAGAGGAGGATCGATTTTCTCATATTTGCAGATTGGTGAAACATCTTTCAATTAGCTTATGAGGACGAATTGGTCAAGGAGAAATTTGTTTTTGTGAAGGCGAGTTTCTAATTATATTTGCATGATATTTCAGTCCCAAATATCCTCTAAAAGGGACGATTTTTGTTGGCATAAGGAGACACGAATTTATGTCAGTAATCAAGCATGTTGGGTGCACCTTGTGAACCATGATCCTAATACCTGCAAAACACAACAAACAAACACATTAGAAGATTGAAATGCAAGTTAGAAACATGATTCCTCAAGAAATCCATTTATCAATGCTCTAAATAGGAAAATGAAAGTAATACAATGAGAAATCAACAAAAGAGATTAAATCCTATGAAAGCAATGTAAATTCTTGATCTCTTGAGGGAGTTGGTGCCAATTTGATGTGAAAATTGGCCCTTTCCCAACTCCAATGCTAGCTTTGATGATTTGATGAAGATTGTGATCCACTTTGATGAAGATTGATGAATGCTCCAAGCTAAAATGCAAAAAACCTAGCTATGATTCAATGAGATGGATGAGAATTGCTAAGTATTTTAGCATGGTAACTTTGCTTGAGATGTGGATGATGAAATAAGGATATAAGCTCTTTATTTATAGATTGATAAGTTGAAGAGATGTCCAAATTTGGTCAATGTGGGACAAAGATTCAACCAATGATATGATGCCACTTGTCAACATGTGAGAGGATGAAGGTTGAGCAAGTTTTGATCCATGTGCAAGTTTGAAATTTGAATTTGATGAGATGACATGTTTAGGGGGGATGAAAAATGAGTTAAATGCCAAGTGGGAGACATGTAAGAGACAATGTAAGAGCTTTAAATGCTTTGTTGGATGGACAAGTCCATTTGGGGGGAGATTTCAAATTTGAGGAATATTCCCATCTTTGATGCCTTTTGAATGAAAAAGATGATTGCAAAATCTAGAGGATTTGATGGATTAAGATTAAATTAATCGATTTGATTAATTGGGGATATTTATTTGATTTGACAATTTGATTTAGATTTTTGGATTAATTTAAATAAAAAAGAGGAATATGATAAGAGGCTAATTAAATAAAAGATTTTGATTTATTTAATTAAAAGGGATGGTGTTAGATTAAATCAAATAAGGTTTTAATTTATTTAATTTAATGGATAGACTTTAGAGATTTAATCAAATAAATTGATTATTTAATTAAATAGGGATAATTAGAGATGAATTGATTTAATTAACAAGGGAAAGTGACTTAATTAGACAAAATAATTTATTTAATTAAGAGACGAATATTGATGAATTTAATCAGATAAGGGAATTTGATTAAACAGTTAGACCGAGGGATGATTTAGGAAGAAACAATGTTAGTAGATCAGAGTGTGATATCAATATGTATATTTTTGATGTCTACACACCTTCCATAGGGGCGATTTCTTATTTTGAAGACATTAAAAATCAAATAAAAATTTGAGGAGTTCACAGGCCTTCTTGGAGCATTGGCACAACATTTTGGAACTCATTGGCATCATTCACTTGAAGATTCATATGATTTTATGAAGCTACAACATGTTCCCAGGTTCCATAGAATTCGTTATTACAGTCATTGTATTTCAATTTATAGTTTAAATTGTAATCAGCTTAAGGCTATTTTGTAATCATTTCATTTGCATATGTATGCCAAGAGTCTTGGTTGAATCATACTTAGTGACATTTCATTGTGAACATTCATATACTTTGCAATATATATATATATATATATATATATGGGAGCTATAAGGATTCATGACAATTGTTTGTTTTAATGTTTAGGCTGATTGCACAACAATTGTTTGGTAAAATGTCTCCTATACTTCATTGCATAGTTTACTTCATAAGTTGCATGCCAATTATTTGTAGAAATGCCTCTTGGCTGTAGATGTGCATTTTATATCAGAAGTTCGTATATTGCATTGGAAAAGAACAAAAAGAAGTTGCATCTCATTCTAGACTTTCATTTAGTTACTTTGCAATCATTTTTATAGTCCAAACTATCATTAGTATCCAAACCAAACCACATCAAGCAAACTGAAACAAAACATAGCAAATTGGAGGTTGCAAGGAAAGTGTTTGAAAAAATTTCTAAGGCAAAAAAAAAGGGTTTAAATATCAAATTTGTCAAGGCACTTTACAGTGGTATCAGAGCTAAAGTTCCTGCCATCCTGTGCGGGTTATGAGTGAAGAGGTTCTAAACATACCAAACATACATCCTTTGGACAACTTCTATAATAGATTGAAGAAGGGGTTAAGTCCATTCGAACTCATGGAAAAAAGTAGTACCCAACACATGCTTAGTGATCTTGCAAGAGGACAACAAGAAATAGCAGACGAATTGGCTAGAAGCAGCTAGAGGAAGAGAAGAGTTAACACTCATCCTTAGATAGTTGGTAAATAATGGAAATAATGGAAATAATGGGAACCATAACATGACTAATGGGTAGAATGGTCACAATGGAGGCCATGAAAACAATGATACAACTCAAAGCAATGTTAGAGCAGCAAGTAGAACCACCCCAAGGCCTCTCATGCCGTCATTTCTAAGAGAACAAGGTGTTGTAAGTCAAGAACAACAAGTAAAAGAAGAAGGATATAGTGATTTCTTGATAGAATACAACTCTTTAGGTGATGACTTTAAGGCTGCTATGACACTAGTGGACTTTTGTGGTCTTAAATTGAGAAATAGACCAAGGAACAATCATTAGGGAACACAAAATCAAGACTTGCAGAAAAAGGTGGGAAAATTAGCTATACCTTCATTTGATGGTAGTAGCAAAAGTATAGCCAAAGCTTGGGTTCAGAAGCTTGACACATATTTGCAGCTCAATCCTATGCTGGAAGTAAAAGCTATCAAGTATGCCACACTCCACTTGGAAGGTGAAGCACATGAATGGTGGTACCATGGGCTTGTCACCTTGGGGCATGCTAACATTACATCATACTTAGAGTTCACACAAAAGCTCATTGACAAATTCGATCATAAGGATCCTGAACTCCATTTCAGAGAGTTGGCACAACTTAAGCAGACTAGTGCAGTGGATGCTTACATTACAGAGTTCCAACGGTTGGTAGTCACGATGACAGACATTTCAGAATAGCGTTTGGTTATGCTCTTTATTGAGGGGTTGTCAGAGCCTCTTCGTGGTTGGGTTAAGGCCTTCAAATCAGATTCTCTTCAGGATGCTATCATAAAGGCTAGAGACATGGAACATTCCACATCCAGTATTAAGGCTCCTACCAAGCCTTTCACATCACATAAAGACAAGGCGATAAATCATTCGAGAAGAAGAATGATAAGAAAGTGGACCTTGATGAAGCCTATAGACAAGAGTGTAGGATTAAGGGCATTTGCTATCATTGCAAGGAGAAGTGGTCTAGTGGACATCGTTGCTTAGGAAAAGGAAAAGCTCACTTGATCGAGGTCATATGAGAGGATGAGAGCAGTTCTGAGGATGAACAATCTCAAGAAGATAACAACAATTCGGATGAGGAAGTTCATGACATTAACAAAAATGAAATTATTGCCTCTATTTCCAGTGCTCCTAAATTCAGCTCTTTCAAAGTCCGTGGGGTTTTACAAGGTCATCAGATAGCAGTGTTGATTGACAGTGGAGCCACTCATAATTTCATTGGTGCATCATTAGTAAATAAGCAACAAATTCCTTTAGAATATTTTGAGGGGTTTAGTGTGATGGTGGCTGATGGTCGCAAGATAGAATGCACTCAGAGGATTCCACAATTGTTTATTACGATGGGAAACCATACAGTCACAAATGATTTTTATGTGGTAGACTTGGGTGATATTCATGCCATACTTGGGGTTCAATGGTTGCACTCGTTAGGGAAGTACTCACAGAACTTCCAAACCATGGAACTCAAGTTCAAAGATGCATAAGGGCATAGGGTGGTGCTTAGGGGTATGGCGTCTAAAGCACCTAATATTGTTTCAGCTAGACGTATGGAGAGAATTTTTTGGCATGATGACATAGCTTGGGTAGTGGAGTGTGTAGTCACTCCTAAGGAATCCTCAGACTCAGGTCAGTCGGTTCACGTTAACATCAAGGAGTTGTTGGGAAAACATGACAAGGTTTTTGGTGAGATACCTCCAGGGAGGCCACCAGACAGAGGCTTTGAGCACACTATTGAGTTGGAGGAGGGGGCCAAGCCAATGATTACCACCCCCTATCATCATCCTGAGAAATTTAAGGATGAGATTGAGAAAGCAATCAAGGAATTGCTTGATATGGGACACATTCGTCCTAGCTCCAGCCCTTTCGCTTCTTTAGTAGTTTTGGTGAAGAAGGATGGGACAATGAGGATGTGTATAGACTATCATGCTCTCAATAAGAAAACAATCAAAAACAGATACCCGATACCCAGAATTGATGAGTTGTTGGATGAGTTACATGGGGCAGTCTACTTCTTGAAGATTGATCTTTGATCGGGTTATCATCATATTAGAGTCTGAGAGAAGGATGTGCATAAGACTACTTTTCGATGCCACTATGGACACTACGAATTATTAGTCATGCCTTTTGGATTGACCAACGCACCTGCTACATTTCAGTCATGTATGAACCATATTTTCAACAAGCAGTTGCGTAAGTTTTTGTTGGTATTCTTTGATGACTTGCTCATATATAGAAAGACTTGGGAGGATCATTTGGTGTAGCTTGATGAGATTCTCACCATCATGGGGGAGCAATCATTGTATGCTAAGGCCTCGAAGTGTGAGTTCAACCTTAGAGAGATTCTTTACTTGGGGCATGTGATCAGTACAGAGGGTGTTCAGGTTCACCAAGAGAAAATACATGCTATACTTGATTGGCCAACACCTAGGACACTTACCGAGTTGTGAGGCTTCTTTGGGTTGTGTAGTTATTACAGGCAGTTTGTTAAGGGATTCTCACAGTTGGGAGCGCCTTTGATAGATTTGACCAAGAAGGGTGCATTTAGTTGGATAGTGGAGGCACAATGAGCTTTTGATAAGCTCAAGGAGGTAATGAGTAGTTGTCCAGTTTTGGCACTTTCAGATTTCACACAACCATTTGTTCTTGAGTGTGATGCATTGGGTGAAGGTATTGGTGTAGTTTTGATGCAAAACCGACACCCCATAGCCTTTGAGAGTCGCAAGTTGAGGGGTCTAGAGAGACTATATTCCATCTATGATAAGGAGATGCTCACCATTATGCATGCTTTGGAAAAATTCAGACAATATCTAGTTGGAGGGAAATTTGTGGTGAGGACAGACCACAATAGTCTCAAGTATTTCTTAGAGCAAAAGGATTTGAATGAGAGGCAATAGAAGTGGGTTAGCAGGATACAAGCATATGATTTTGATATTGAATATGTGAAGGGGAAGAAGAACGTAGTTGCAAATGCTCTTTCTAGGAGACCTTCGGCCTGCTCACTTTCTGAGATTTCCGCAAATTGGGAATCCCTCTTGTTGGTGGAATACTCCAAGAATAAATTTTCTTGTGAGTTGATGGATGGATTGATCCAGGATGACAGGTATAGGATAGTGGATGATGTGATTTTCTACAAGGACAGAATCTACTTGGTGCCAAAATCTAAATTGAAGGAGAAAATACTATAGGCTTCACATGATACTCCCTTAGTAGGTCATCAGGGCTACTTCAAAACATATAGATAGGTTAGAGATAGGTTTTCATGGAAGGGCCTCAAGGATGATGTGTTGAGGCATGTGAAGGAGTGCATGACTTGTCAACAGAATAAGTCGGGGCATACACATCCAGCAAGGTTACTATAGCCTTTGCCCATTCCCAAGCAGAAGTGGGAGAGTATGTCTATGGATTTCATCATAGGTCTACCCAAGGTACAAGGGAGAGAGCATATTTGTAGTGGCGGATCGATTAATGAAGTACGCACACTTCTTTGCTATTCCGACAGAGTACAGGGCTCCTCAAGTCGCTGAGCTATTTTTTAGAGATATTTTTAGATTGCATGGGCTACCTAAGAATATAGTCAGTGATAGGGATAGTAGGTTCATGAGTACTTTCTGGCAGGAGTTGTTTAGATTGGTTGGTATGGAGTTGACACTAAGCACAAGTTATCACCCTCAGATAGACAGTCAGACAGAGATTGTAAATAAGTGGATTGAGGGGTACTTGTGCAACTATATAGCAGGACAACAACGGGCTTGGATTAAATGGTTGCACTTAGGGGATTATTGCTATAATACCACACATCATATGTCCATTGGGATGAGTCCTTTCTAAGCCTTATATGGGTATGATGCACCCTCATTCGTAGAGATGTCTTTTGGTGAGAGCAGGGCTCCCAAAGCCAAGGATTGGATTCAGGAGAGTCATGATATCTTAAGGGCACTTAAAGATAACCTATAGGTGGCACAAAATTAGTAGAAGACATATGCTGATAGACACAGGATTGAGCGCGGCTTTGAGGTAGGTGATATGGTATATCTACGATTGCAACCCTATAGATAGTCTTCTCTTAAGAAGAGCATAGCAGAGAAGCTTAAACCCAAGTTCTATGGACCATACAGGATTACTAGTAGGGTTGGGGAGGTAGCATATGAGTTGGAGTTGCCTGAGAGTAGCAAGATTCATAATGCATTTCATGTTTCATGCCTCAAGAAGGCATTGGGTCAACAAGTTACCTCTTCTACGAAGCTTCCACCACTTGATGAGGAGAGGCATTTGGTCTTGGTGCATAAAGAGATCATTGATGTTAGAGAGAGGAGATTGCGGAATAAAGTGATTAAGGAGTACTTGGTGAGATGGAAGGATCTACCAGCAGAGGACGCCACATGTGAGAATGAGCAGATTTTACAACACCCGAGTTTGCAACTGTTTGAGGACAAGCAATCTCTGGAAGGGAGGACTGTAATGTCCCCTTCTTGACAGGCACTAATTATTATTTTTTAGCCTTTATTTATTCCCGAAGGCTAAAAAGGAGAAATAAGAGAATATATTATTAAATTAATTATTTATAAAGTTATCTCAAAAATACAATATCATACGGTAACTTTAAATTTGATTAATTTAATCATAAAGTAACTAAAAATAAAATAATATAAAAAAGTCACTTAAATAATAAAATAATAAAATATTCTGGAAGCTCCTTGGTGGTGATTGTAATTTCTTTAAAAGGAGCTTTTGGAGAGCATTTGGGATATCCTGAGAATTACATTTCACATATCAAATTTGGAGAGCTTGAATGCTTGAAGAATTTCCTGAGGGTTTGAATACTCTAAGGTGCCAAGTTCGGTTGTGAGATATCAACCCTAGCTAGGAGAAAGTGGAGGATACTTCAGTCCTTCAATTGGTTGAAAAATTTTGTGGCTTCAAAGCCAAAATTTGAGAACTAGAGGAGGATTGATTTTCTCATATTTGCAAATTGGTGAAACATCTTTCAATTAGCTTATGAGGACGAATTGGTCAAGGAGAAATCTGTTTTTGTGAAGGCGAGTTTCTAATTATATTTGCATGATATTTCAGTCCCAAATATCCTCTAAAAGGGATATTTTTGGTGGCATAAGGAGACACAAATTTTTGTTAGTAATCAAGCATGCTGGGCGTACCTTCCATAGGGGCGATTTCTTATTTTGAAGACATTAAAAATTAGATAAAAATCTGAGGATTTCGCAAGCCTTCTTGGAACATTGGCACAACATTTTGGAACTCATTGGCATCATTCACTTGAAGATTCATACGATTTTATGAAGCTGTAGCATATTCCTAGGTTCCATAGAATTCGTTATTACAGTCATTGCATTTTAGTTTATAGTTTAAATTGTAATCATCTTAAGGATATTTTGTAATCATTTCATTTGCATATGTATGCCAAGAGTCTTGGTTGAATCATACTTAGTGACATTTCATTGTGAACATTCATATACTTTGCAATATATATAGGAGCTATAAGGATTCATGGCAATTGTTTGTTTTAATGTTTAGGCTGATTGCACAATAATTGTTTGGTAAAATGTCTCCTATACTTCATTGCATAGTTTACTTCATAAGTTGCATGCCAAGTATTTGTAGAAATTCCTCTTGGCTGTAGATGTGCATTTTATATTAGAAGTTCATATATTGCATTGGAAAAGAACAAAAAGATGTTGCATCTCATTCTAGACTTTCATTTAGTTACTTTGCAATCATTTTTATAGTCTAAACTATCATTAGTATCCAAACCAAACCACATCAAGCAAACTGAAACAAAACATCAGCAAATTGAAGGTTGCAAGGAAAGTGTTTGAATAAATTTCTAAGGTAGAAAAATAGGGTTTAAATATCAAATTTGTCAAGGAACTTTACATTCCCAAGGTTTTCACCTTTAGGGTTTGGATCTCCTTTTATAAGGATTGATCTTTTGTAATCCAATATACTGGTTAAATGCATTTTTGCTTCATGTTTTTTGAGCATCATTTTTGTGTCTCTTGATCTCTTTTGTGTGATAGGTTATTTGTTTGGAGGTGTTCATTAGGATTTGTGAGGTTGGATTATCAACTTCTACATGGTATCAGTGCTCCAGATCTACAACTTCTTGTTCCTTTTTTAAGAGATCTTGCCTTGAAGCAATTTTTAGTGCATCTAGGGTCAAATCAGACCTCTCCATTGAATCCAAAGCTACCAAAACAATCAAGATTAACCTTTGTTTTGTCAAAATTGGCTTCTGTTTGTTAGATCTATGAGGGTTTGAAGAAAGGGTTTTTTTGCTAGATCTAGGGGGAAACTAGTTTTTCAGAGCACTTTGGGCCCAAACAGACCTCATCATCATGCTCAGAAGGCCCAAAAACCCTAAGATCAACTACCAAATCAACAAATTTTGTGCCAAGAGTTTCTGAGGCAAAAATTTTTTACCAAAGAGGTTGTACGACCCCACCACGTGAATCGAGGTAATTTTTTCAAAAAAAATCTTATAAAAAAAATCATATTGAAAAAATATTAAAACACCTTTTAA
The DNA here is from genome assembly GCA_007258455.2 of Sequoia sempervirens. Lineage (NCBI taxonomy): Eukaryota > Viridiplantae > Streptophyta > Pinopsida > Cupressales > Cupressaceae > Sequoia > Sequoia sempervirens. Next base: position 4,220 of record VDFB02085017.1, on the reverse strand, counting down.
TTAGGCACACAAGTTTTTTTATTGTTACAAATTCTTTGTAGACGATTATTTGTTTAGATTCATTATTACCAATTGTAGAAGTAGACAAAAGATTGTAGAAGAATAAAACCAGACGATAGAAGTGACACAACATATACCGTGGAGAAACCCTTTCGGGAAAAAACTCCACCACTAGAATCAATAGTGCTTTTATTATTTAACCTTAGAACAAGATTACAATAATTCTTTATCAATCCTTGCTTGAGATGCTTCTTTTTCCTTCAACAATTCTTCTTCACAACTTGCAATAAAATCTAATAAAACTCTCTTCAACTTGCTGCAATAAATAGACAATTATGAGCCTTGAAAACTCCAAAGAGTTGTCAATTACAAAGCACAAAGCTTATCTCACAAAACCTACGCCTATTCTTTGCAAGTAGAGTTCTTCCATGAAAAACAATGTCAAACCAAGTCCATCAATTTGGGCATTCAAAACTGAAGTCCTAACTCAACGTTGATTACAAAGATATCTTGTAAGCTTCTCCTCAAAGTTGGCGCCCAAGAATGGGCCCACTTAACTCAGCCTTATAAAATATTTTATCATGCAAAAGTGTTAATTCCAAGATGCCAACTTGGGGGCCCAAGGTGGGTCCAAGTCAATCTCTGTTAACTAAAACATATCTCTCCATCAATTCATGCAAACATGATGCATGCTTGATCATCCCCACTTAGCTGAATGTATCACTTGTTATTTGTCATGCAACTCAAATTATTAATCATGCATTCCAAGTCAACTGAAGTCAACTAGCATTCAACTAAAACTAACTACATGCAATTGAAGATAATTGAAATGAAATGATTGAACTAAATTGAATGAACTGAACTGAACTTCATGCATGTAAACATCAATCCCTAACTTCTAGGATCTTTGCATGTACTACTGAAGTGTTATCTTTCTCCAAATAGTTAACTTAACTCAAGGTGAGTTCCACCTTCCATGTGGGTGCCCCATGTGCTCCTATTTTGTAGGAGCTCTTCTTAGGCATCCCCACATGTTCCTATCATTTAGAATTAATTACAAATGCCAATTAACATGTTTATTTCATTTGAATTTAATCTCTTTCTAATCCCAGTGTTGGGGAACACTTTCCAAGGACTTAGGAGATACATGAAATAATGTTTAGGATTTCAATTAAATTGCATCTTATTCCCAACAATTAAACAAGCTTGGATTCAACCGGGATGAAATTAGGTGAACCCAAACAGAATATAGGTGAGCCCAAAGTAAAAGAATGCCTTTTTTGAATGTTGATTCATCTGCAATTGCAGATTGCCATTACCTCATGATGGAATTTTAACAAATTTCCATTTCTGGTGATGGGTTTATTCCTCTTTTAATTCTACGGTGTTTATTTAGGGTTCACTCCAACTTTTCATACACCTTGGCAAGTTCTGTAGACTTGGGAAGACCATGGTATGTTGGTTTCATCTAGTATGATGTTGTGTAAAGCCTCAAAATGATCTCCCTAAGTCAAATGAGTCAGAGGTTTTGCAGGGCCACTAAGAGTGCGTTGGAGAGATACAGAGTGGTTGTGGCTTAAAGGTTTCAGCAGAGGATTTTTGGTTGCAAGTTTGAATATGTAAAGCTAACATGACAATTAAAAAACTTTCATTTAAACTTTATGCAATATTTCTTATAGGTTTTTGGTATTTTATTACTATTTATAATTTAACAAAAATCAATAGATTTAATATATTCTAAATTTATTTATATTTATATCTTTAAGAAAAAAAATTTGAATCCCATATTTTTAATATACAAGGCCAATTTTGGAAATATCACGTCACTTATTAAATGGGTGTATCTATAATTTTTATATGTTTTTTGTATGGATGAATAAAAAATGAACGAACCTCCATTTTTTTGTTTCCCTATATCCACATACTAAACCGCCTTATCTGAATTTGAATCAGTAACTTGCTTTAATTTTTGAGTGTGTTGAGTGTAATTTGAAATTTTGAACATTGTAACTATGATTTGTACCATATTACAAAAAGTGAATTGTGATAATCTTGTGTAAGTTGAATAGTCAGTGAAAGGTCTAAATCTTGTTAATTCATTCTTTTGTATTGAGTTGGCAGTTACAAGATTGTGAAAAGAAATATCATTTTTTTCTTTTATTGACTGGATTTTATCATATGCATTCTTATACATGTAAGGTTATATTTTTCCCAGGAGCTTTGGTCCCTCTTGGAGTTTATGATGCTAAATATTTTTGAGACTGGTGATGTGGATTTGAAGAAGGATTTGGGTGCTTTAGCAGAAGACAAAGATATGATTGCTTGCATCAAATCAATATTGGGGCCATTTATTTTGAGGTGCTTGAAATCAAATGTTATGCAGTAGTTGGTACAAAATAATCATAAGGTTGCAAATTTACCTCTTATAATTTTTTTTTTTATATATATTATAATATAGGGGTTCCATTAAGGGGTCCCTTACCTACATATAAGCATATAAATACTATAAAGAAAAATAGTATAAACATTGTTAGTAGGAATGATTGCCCATCTTTCTGATTTCTTGCAGTTACTTCTTGCATATTATACATAAACTTCAAGCCAAAAATTTTTATATTTGTAATTTGTTTCATACAGGTAGAGTTTTTAATGATGGTTCCAGAACAAGTCGATGCATATAAAGAGGCTATTGAAGAATATCGTTTAGCTTCTTTAGTGCGTTTGGAAAAAAATACAAGGTCAACCATATCAAATGTTGTCGATTTCCTTCATTAGCGTTAGATTTATAAATACTATATGCAGTTTTGTAAGGTACTTTGTAAATGCTTACATTATGGTTTATTTGTTTTGTCTACTAAATGATACACTAGCAGTTCTTAAAAGAGTGTAAATTTGTTTCAATTTTTGACAAGTTGCAAATCATCCTTTGCTAGTGAGGCATCTCTACACAGATTCTGATGTAGATAGTTTGGCTAGAAAGTTGCATCCAAGGGGTGCGTTTGGATTTGAATGCACTTTGGACAGAGTTAGAGATGAACTAATAAGGCATTTTTGTCTAAATTGAAAGTATAAGAAGTTGAACTAACTAGTCTGACTTCATCTTATCATTTTTGGGTAAGAAGACCTTTCATTGCATAGTTGGGGCCATCCAATGCCCATATGAAGACATGTAGAGCACACGTTAGTGTAGGGGGATGCAAGATTCAATGTTAAGTAACTAGAAGAAAAATAATTCTAGCTGAAAAGTGAAGTAGAAGAATTGACAGTGAGAAGGAATATTCGTATTGTATCTCTATCTTTGTACTTGTTTGTTTTGAGCAATGATAATTAGGTAGACAAGCACTTGTCACTATCAATTTTTTTCCCCATCCCAAGGTTATTTAGGATAAAGATCTTGTGTTGTGCTGCAAAAATTTCTTTCTTTTAGTTCCAAGTAACATTCAAGACATTTAATTAGCTATCATTTGAGAAAATCAAGCAACATAGCAGTATAAATGTGTGGTTTATCCATTTCTACTATAAGCAAGAGAAATTGTGGATCACTTTGGTGGATTCCAATTTCTTGATCTATTTGAGGTCTTAATTTTGTATTCACCACTCAATGTCTTCTTGTAATTGGCTAGATATTGATTGGAAGTATTGTTTTTTACAATGTATTTTTCAATAGTGGGCGAATGACCAATGGAACCATGGATATAAATTCCAAAGATTATGAAAGCAGTGGAGAGGTGAATTATGTTAATAAATAGTCACAATATCCAATAATGTATGCAAGTGTCAAGACATTTTTGCAATGTTGTGGGAATTGAGCGGATTCACTCCCTATCTATTGTACATGGAGTCAACTTGAAAGGAATAGGAGATGAAAATGTAAATATTTTAAAGGTCACAAGTAACATACCCCTTGTTTATGAAGACAAAATAGATGGAGTTGTTCGTCTGAAAGAGAAAGAGGGAATCTTCACACGATGGCCACTAAAATATTTGCAAAAAATGACATAGTTGAACATGTTTACCATGGACTAGTTGTTAGACATCTTGGTTCACTGCTCTATACAGTATTTTGAATGTGTTGTTTAGGGATCTTAATTATTATGGTGTATTTGAAAGAGTTGGAAACTCTTAGACAACTTTGACATTTTTGATTATATTTACATATATACTCTTAGACAACTTTGACATCTTTTGCACTAAATTTTTTATTGCAGATTGCCTTTATT